>VZRO01002117.1:0-97707 GCA_013397915.1 Daphoenositta chrysoptera
GTCCTCAAGAGTGAATTGTATCTTTAGGAGCTTAAAATTCACTACAAACTATCCATGAGGTAATAAGATGATTGATTACTTCTCATCTAGTTATATGTACTGTTGCCACTTATGGCAACATCCAGGTTCATCCAGCTACTTTTGGTAGCTTCATCTTAAGTTTCCCATTGGATATATAGGTGAAATAACTCAGGAAGAGACACCCTACCGGTTAGCTTACCTGACTTTAACATAGTCTGAAAGAAGCCATCTGTAAATAGCTTTTGTGGCATGAGTCATAAACGTCCTCCCTTTAAAACTTGTTTTCTGTAAAAACCATGGCAAAGCTCCACAGTGATCTAAATGGAAACTTAAAACAGACACACAAATCCAATTAATACATTCATACTACACAACACTAATATATAATATCCATAATTCACTACTTCACTGGACTAATATGGTATCATGAAAATCCAGACACAGAATTTTCAACCTTCTTGTTAACTGTGCTGGCCTCTGTTCTGCAGACTAGTGACTAGAAAGACAACCAAGAAAAGGTAAAACTAATACAGGAAATTGTCCATTAATTGGCAAGGTTTTACATGTATAGTATTAGAGTTACCTTGTTTTTGTAATTTCCATATAAATTTAGAGGGAGAAAAGGAACAGGAACCAGGGACACTAAACATCAAAGATACGAGAAAGCTAAAAACATGATACTAATATTGCATGTTGCACACTACAGATTAAAACATGATCTCCTAAAATTAAATTATTTGTTCACAATTCTAGTTCAACCTATCATAAGAAACTACTTTTGAAATACAGGTAGAACAAACACATACCACAAAAACTCAGGATTTTATGGAGAGCTGTTTATTACTGATTACATCATTTAGAAGCAGCTCTCCTCGTCTCTCAGCCACTATGCAATACTTAAAGCACATTCAAAGCTTGTATAATTCTCCAAGAACCTTTTTAATTCAAAGCAAATAGAGGAAAAAACACAAGCAATATTCTTCTGCAGTCTTTGCATAGAAAACTTGAGCTGTCACAATGGTGTTAAGGCAGGCCAGATTATAAGAGTCAGAAATCACAGCGAGCTCAGAGAAGAGTTGTGTGTCAAAAGTGAATGAACATCCTCAATATTCAGTCCTTAATTCTAAATGGAGATCCTCCTTTATTTAAAAAAAACCCCTGGAAACTAGAATTTTTCTGTACCATCTAAACAACACCTATTTTCAGCCTCTCTTAATAACCTACAAGTGAACACAGCTCAGACTATGATCTCAAGTTATTTGTTCCTGTAGGTGCCACTTACTGACTTATGAGGAGGAGATCAATCTCAGCTGGATCTATCAAATCTATGTAAGGAAGAGCATCCATTCCTTCCAGCCCAGGATGGATTCCACAATCAAGCTGAAAAGTGAAAGAACATTAAAGCTTCTAATAGAACATATAAAAACCCCTCTTCCATTTTGGTCTGTTATATAGTTAATTAGTGACTGGTAAGTTTTAGCATCATGCAAAATACGAGGTTTTTTTCATTGAACATTACTTGTAGCATTAAATTTCAAGTAGAATGGTTTGGGTTGGGAGCACATACATTCTATATGGGGATATGGTTTTGTTTCACAGCACAGCCGCTGTGATGCCTAATATCATACTTCTCCAGAAAGCTACAAAATGTGCCTTTTCTAGCACTGTGTCTGACTTCAGTGCAAAGGCTGAATTCACCCTCCAACATTTCAGATCACTTCGGTGATCTGAAGTATCACACTGGGAGAGCATACAAATATATTCATGCAATAATTACCATTATTTTTCTTCCTTTAAACTCCAGAATGATGCATGACCTTCCTACTTCTTGGCCAGCACCTCTGCAAAAGGATATCAAAGTCATGAGGATTGAAACAACCTACACACACCGCACAGACGTAACTACACTGGATGCCTTTACTGGGATTGTTTTTCTGTGTAGAAATAACAACTGCACGGCCCTTTTAAGCTCAGATATCCAAAGCACCTCAACAGCTGTACTTATCTCAAGGGAAATGAGGCCCTACGTAACGCAGCAGAAATAAAAATAACCTTTTGGAGGAAATTATTTTGGCCTCTTCTGTTTTTTACTGAGCAGCCGTGTCTCAAACTACTGACACGTATAACTAAAGTTCACCTAAGTAACAAATCGGGCCGAATAAGCCTGGAACAGCATCTCCAAGCTGTCTCAAAAACAACGCTTGTGGTGGTACCAGAATCACCCTCAGACCGCAGTGCCATCTTTCCCGGGGAAAGAAGCAGCTCCCAGCGGTGCTGCCCGATCCCCCCCGGCCCCCCGCGGCTCCCCCGGGCGCTCACAGGGGCCGGATGAGCAGCTGGTCGCTCTCCTCGGCGGGGATCAGCGCCTCAGCCTTGCGCTTGGCCGCCATCGCGCCGCGCCGCCGCCTGCCGCCGCCCGCCCGCGCCTGCGCCCGCCCCCGCGACCCGGAACGGCATCGGCAGCGCGAACGGGAACGGGAACCCGATCGGCATCGGGAACGGCGTCGGCAGCGGGAACGGGATCGGCTTCGGGAACGGCAGCGGGAGCGGCAGCGAGCGGGCCCGGCGCGCCCGGTGAGCCGCGGCGCGGGGAGCGGCCGCACCGCTCTGTCGGGGACGGAGGGAGGAACGGCGAGAGAAGCCAAGGCGGGACGCGGTGCTGCCCTGCCCGGCTTCCCGGGCCGCTCCCTGCAGCCGTAGGGGCCGAGATGCTCCGCGGAAGGCCCGGGGGCTGCTGCGGGCGGGTGGGATGCGCCCGGAGCGCTGGCGGAGCAGGGGGTGTTGTGCCTTGGCGGAGGCCGCAGCAGAAGCGGCAGACGCGCCCCTGCAGCGGCTGCGGGCGCCGTGCGGGAGGCGCTGGCAGATCCGTGCTGGAAGCTGGGGAGGCCCGGCCTCGGGGAGGTGCCCTGCCCTGTGCACCGCTGGCTGCCGAGAGTGGCTTTTAGTCCGCCAGGGACCCGGTGTTTGCTTAGTGACGGACGCAGCAGCGGCCTAGCGACCGTGATCCATCGCTGCACCGCACATCTAAGCTCCGCCTTGTGCTTCTTCCATCATTTTCCGCTATGTGAGCTGTCTTCCGTAGGCTGTCGTCCTTCTTTGTCCTCTTTCTTCCGCCTGCTCAAATTTTCTGGAGTTTCGTAATGAAAATAATTAATCTCTGAAGCTGAGAATTAGGGTTTCAGCACTCCCTGACAAGGAGCCAGCGTCCTGTTGCTTGACACTGGCCGGCCAAATGTTAAGTGAAGGAAGGTGGTAATAGTAGGGCAGGCACAGGAAAGTGCATCTGCAATGCTCTCAGAACTGCCAGTAACTCAGTTCTAAGGCCGTCAATGTACCGCGCATTTTGCTTTAATTTTCAGGAGTGTGTTAAGTAGTAATGGCTGCTCCTATGAGTATTCCAATCAGTAGTTCTTCAGAAGCAGGTTGGGTGGGGTTTGTTTTTGTGGGTTTTTTTTTTGGTTGGGTGTGTGGGGGTGTGTGTTTAGTCGTGGGGTGGGGGGAAATAGATTTTGTGCTTTTTTTGTTGTTTTACTGGAAACAGTCATTGGAGCAGGGAATGCGTTGGATGCACTTTATAGGCCACTTAGATTGTAGTCACAAATAAAAGTCATCTAATACATTTAGGTGGGAATATAAATTTTAAATTTTGCCTTGTTTCTAAATCTATATATGCATTAGAAATTGACCTTTGGAACAGTCTGTAAACTGGGCAGTAGCCTTTTTTTGACGATTCAGAAGCATAGGGAAGTTTTAGCAGAGAGCTTGAGGAACTTTCCCCAGTCACATGTGAAGAGCACCAGAGTAAAATTCCTACCTCCACTCACAGAGTCCTGTACAAGTGCCCACTTTTTGTCCACTTTGGATATAGTCACTGGTATTTGCCTGGCTTTAATGACAAGCTTTAATTTTTTTTTCTACCTAGAAGATCTTCCTTGATCCAATTATGAAAAAATGTTTAGAAAAGGAAAAAAGCGACACAGCAGCAGTAGCTCACAAAGCAGTGAAATCAGCACTAAAAGCAAGGTAAGCTGAATGTGGTGTTTATTCTCTTTGTGAAGCACTTTGGTTTGTTGCAAGTTAACAGTTCAGTGGTTCACTTGCCCTGATGGGAGGATGGGATTTCCATAAAATGCCATGTTCCACAAGGAGATCTTCTACTTCAATTCCTCAGATTGTGTTATGAGAGTTAAAAATACCTATCCATCGTGAAGCCCATTTATTTTGAGATGAATACTCAGTCACTTCCACAGTGAAATGCATAAACAAGATTTTTCTGGCAGCACATAGTAAGGTTTGGAGGAAAAATTAGTACATTTGTTCTTAAATTTTGTCTTTAAAGACAGTGCCTGGTGCTAGGTACCAAGAATGAGTTTATTCTTCAGTACTTGTTGGTTTCTCAGTATCTCTAAAAGTACTCTTAATCTTGAATAATGTGTTCATTTTGTCTGATAGGTTTTAGAATGATCAGTTGAATATTCTGGATTTTCCAAGGTGCTGTTTCATTTCCCCTGCACTGCTATGTTATTTCAAGTATTGGTGACAAGCACGTAGCTGTCAATTTCTTCAGGTTAAAGTGCAGTACCAGAAAATTTTGGACACGACCCTAAGGTTCATTTTCCCTTCTTCTCTGGACATAACTTTAAGGTTCATTTTCTCTTTTCCTGTAATTTCCTCCTTCTTTCAAAATAACTTGGACTTCTCAAGGGTTCTTCATGAACTTTTATCAGTCCAATCTACACTGGGGCAGAAAGATAACTTCAGGAAAGAAACGGGTGGTACTGTTTTTTCCTCCCAACTTTGCAGTGCTTCTGAAGTAACTAGAACATAAACAGTAGATTTTTTAAAAAAAGAGCTGAGGCAGGACATCTAGAAGTGCATTGTTAATACATTCTCAGTAACTTTCTGATGATGATGATTTTTTTTTTCTTAGTCTGTAGATTCCAGTCTTGGGGGCCTTTCCAGGTCTAGTACTGTGGCCAGTCTAGATACAGACTCCACAAAAAGTTCAGGTATGTAATCAGATCTTGGGCAGATATGGGTGGAGCAGGATTAACTTCGTGTTTGTATAAAACAACAGAAAATGGAAAAGCTTAAAATAGGTATTTTCAGTAATACTGAGTGAATCTGTTAGGTAGGCTGGTGACTAATACAGGCACAGCCCTAGGCCTCTAAGTGTTACTGATGATTCATCTAGGATTAAGTCACTGTTTTCAAAGTAAAGTGTCTGAGGAAAAAAACTTAGTTGTGTTACCAGTCTGTTACCAGCATAAATCTGGTACAGCTTTTTGGATGGCTGTTTTCTGCTTTTCTGAGTTTACATTTACACCAAAATAATGGAAATAAGATTTGATTTTACTTGGTTTTAGTCACCAGATTACAGTGTATCACAGTTGGACCTAACAGTTAATTTGAAACAAATTGACATCAAAGAGTAGAATCACCTTTTTTTTTGTTTTCTGATGCAAGCTTGTTAACTCCAAATTTGAATTGGTATTAACAACGCTTTATCATGGATTCAAATGAAACTGTTGCCTTTACCAAGGTCTCTTCTAAATCATACCAGGACAGTTCAATTAAGAGGAGTTAACATACTGTGATAAGTGTTTGATGAAAGTCTGCAAAATTAGGGAATTTAGTATGTTAGCCCTGTTAACAGCAATTAAAATAGTGTTACAGTTCTGGAAGTCTTCACAATGGCTTTGTTTTACTTTATTGCAGGACAAAGCAATAGTAATTCTGATACATGTGCAGAATTCAGAGTTAAATATGTTGGTGCCATTGAAAAATTGAAATACAATGAGAGCAAAAGTCTTGAAGGGCCACTGGACTTGATAAATTACATAGATGTTGCACAGGTAAGTGGGTTACAAAAGGCAATACCAAGAATGTCAAAACATCTTAAGCTTAGGTGTGTTTCTTTCATTTATCCTGTAGTTTGACATCTGTAAATTTTAGACTTACTTGAAGAAAGTGGCATACTTAACCATTAACCTATGAATCTCAAAAGCCATCACACTCAGTTCTGTAATTTTAAGTAACTGGAGAATATGCACCCAGAGAATGGTTCTGCAGAAGCAGGCTCAGCCAAGGCCCCTTTCATGAGTCCTCATTGAACAGGTCCCAGCTGAAAGCTGTTACATTGCCTCCAGCACCATTAGGATTAGTATGCAGGAAGGAATATCTCCCCCAGATTTCTTCAGTACTGTAGAAGTTTTCCCATAGAGGAAAATGTCAAGTGTCTGCTTGCAATCACTCAAGAGCCTGTGCTTGAAGAACCTGAATAATATTTGGGTCATCCTTGCCAAACTCTGGTTGCTTGTACTTATTTTTGTACTAAAAGCCCTAACTGGTTGTTCTCATTAGGTAGCTGATTATATCTTTTTAAAAGCACAGAATGTCTGTTTATCATGCAGCAACTTGACATTTTGAGCATCTGAATATATGCTAAAACTATTTTTGCAGCCAAACAGCGAAAGTGCTGCCAGTGTGGAATATAGATCACCTTGGGTCAGTGCAGCATGATAGGCCATGCCTGATTTTTCAGCTGACCTGATTTGACCACGGGGCCAAACTCTCCCCTGAGATGATAAATTGCTTTCTGGAACCATGTAATATTTAGAGTAGAACAGAACAGAATGGAATAGAGTGTTTCTGCTGGAAGGGACCCATGGTGACCCCCGGTCCAGCTGACTGACCACTTCAGGGCTGACAAATGGTTTAACATGTTGTAAAGGGCATTGTCTGAATGTCTCTTAAACACTTGACAGGTTTGGGGCATTAAGCACCTGTCTAGGAAGCCTGTTTCAGTGTCTGGTCACCCTCTCAGTAAAGAAATGCCTCCTAATGTCCAGTGTCCCCCCAATATATTTCACATAACATTAAGAGAGTGGGCAAGTGCATGAGCAGTGGGCAGACCCCACACAACAGGATCTGAGCAGGGTTTGCAGTGGTGCTGACCCAGTGGACCCAAGTACACATAAATATATTTTCTGTTATGTATCTTCATTGTCCATGTTCTTCAGTCTGCACTAAAGACTTTTGTTTGTTTCCCTCCAAAGCAAGATGGAAAGTTACCTTTTGTTCCAGGTGAAGAGGAGTTTATTATGGGAGTTTCCAAATACGGCATTAAAGTTTCCACATCTGATCAGTATGTAAGTGCTTCACCCAAACTTGTCTTTCTGATGAGAGTTGAAAAGTGCTTTCATTTATTTGTCTGGGAGATGATCTGTGTGACCAAAATGTCCTTTCTGGCTTTAGGCAAAAGTCAAACAAACAGGCTCTCACAGGAGCATTGCTTCATGTCATATTTCTGCAGGCCTGTCTGTTTATTCCTGGTTGGATTTATGACAAAAAACCATTCCTTTTGAGATAGAGCACCAAATGAAAGGCAAGCGAGCCTTTGGCAGTGCCCTTTGGGCACATCTTCCTTCCTCTGTGTCTGTCCTGCCATTTTCTCATGAGGCAACTTAGCGTGACTGTGGTGGCCAAGACCATAGGTTCCTGAGCCCGAGTTAGTAATGCAGCTCCTCTCGGTGTTTCTGTGAAGAGGGAAAAACAAAGGATGGGTTTTTTTAAGAATACCTGAGTTGCCCAGCTCTTTTAAGTTCCATCCTTGTACTCGTAATCCAAGAGTTAAGAGTTTACCCCAGCATTAAAGCCTCACGATTCCACTTTATTGATCAAGTCTACTTTTTGTTTGCATCATTTCCAACATGTAGTTTATTTTCTGTTAGCGCACTTCAAGTAGCTTCTTTGCTAAAAATAAAAATGTGGTCTCTTCCCCAGGGCCCTCTGGTTGCCTTTGTGTAGCTTTCTGCTGCAGCCATGTGGTTTCCTTCTGGTTGCTCTCAGAGCCCCAGATACCATAAATACTTGGCCTTGTGAAGCCTTGACCCATCAACAACCCAGCCATGCCTGTTCATAAAAGCCTCAAGTATGAGCATGGAGAATAGCATTGCTCAATAGTGAATGCTCTGAACAGACCCAAAAAGTTTCCTATGGTCCCTTCAGAAAATAAAACACTTGTTTCTAATGCCTGGGAGGAAGGGTAATAGTTGCTACTCGGACTTTGAATTCTTTTGGATTCTGTTTTTGCTCTCATAAATTCTTAATTCTCATTAAAAACATAGGTTACACTATTATTTAAATTCCTTTGTGCTTTGATAAAGATCAAATCGCTAATTTAACACTTTCATACATCATTTTTGTGTCTTCAAGCTGAAAGCATGCACGAGCAGATCAAGCCTTTTGTGGTTAAGCTAGCTTGCACTGGAAATTTATTGCACTGTATTGTTTCCCAAATTCTGGTTTTTTGCATCTGTGTCATTGTTGGCATTTAATTTGTCCTTCAGTGTGTTAGTTCACCAAACTCTTTTCACAGAGTTCCAAGATACTGAAAGGAGGGGAGGAATTTAATTTACAAGGAGACTGTGTACTCAGAAGAATTCTGTCATCCCTCTTTTAGTGATAATCCACACATTGCACTGCACACATTACATTAGCACTGTAGCAAGTTCCAAGCAAGTAACCCTTGAGAGTTATTAGTAATTTGGTGAAGTCTTGGCATCTTTCATACAGGGACAGGAGGGTGGATCCAGTAAGTTCCAGTGGGCTCCAGCTGCCCTGGGTGTGGTGTGATCGTTGCTGATGGTGAGAGCAATGTGAGCAATGAGCCAAGCGAGCGTCAGGGATGGAGATGTTTTTCAGCAAGGTGACCTTAGGGCTCTGCTGGAGGGCTCTCCAGGGTTTCAAGGCAGGCAGCAAGTTCACTGCCTGTTTTTACAGCTTCTGTATCAAAGTGGGCATTTCTTTAGACCCTTCAGCTGACAGGGACACGGGAAACAGAGCGGTCTTGAATTCCCAAGACCCTGGAGGTGGTATGACTGGAATAGACCAGATGAGAACGATCAGAGGGTAGGATGGCTGGAGAAGAAAGGCTTTGTGTAGGGAAGGGTGCAGAGACCTTGCACTGGGTGTCTTCTACCAATCCCTTTTTAGAATGGCCAAAATTAGAAGTGTTGGGACTGTGGTGGAAATCCTGCAGCTCTGATGGAGAGCAGAATTCTCACAGATGAGATCTGTGGAAGAGTCAGGACATATACTGTGGCTTAGGTCACAAACAGCCTGGCTTACAGCCACATGGCTACTGGCCCCCAAAGCAACTGACCTTGTCTATACCCTCTTCTGGGAACAGTTTCTTGTGTATATCCTTCCCAAGACTGACAGGGGATTTTCTGGAAAAATACTGGGAAAGTAAGAAGTTGTTTAAAGTTACCTCTGTGCCAGAAGGACAGGGTGTCCCACCTGTCACAGAGGGCAAGTGAGGGTTGCTGGGAACTGGATGTGTACTTTCATAGTATGGCCAGGAATGTCATCATAGACTCATGGGAGGGGCTGAGCTGGAAGGGAGATGAAAGATCCACTAGTTCCAACCCCCCTGCCATGGGCAGGGACACCTCCCACTAGACCAGGTTGCTCAAAGCCCCCTCCAACCTGACCTTGAACACTGCCATGGATGGGGCATCCACAGCTTCTCTGAGCAACGTGTTCCAGTGCCTCAGCACTCCCATTGCAGAGAATTTCTTACCTTAAATTCAATCTAAACCTACTCTTTTTCAGTTTAAAGCCATTTGAATCCCTTGTCTGTCACTACATGCCCCTGTAAAGAGGTCCCTGCTCTCTTGCAGGCCCCCTTCAGGTACTGGAAGGTGCCCCAAAGTGTCCCCAAGAGCCTTCTCTTCTCCAAGCTAATCAACTCCAACTCCTTCAGCTTGTCTTCATAATCCACATAGGAATGCACTTCTAAAATAGAAGCAAAAATTAAAGCTAAAGTTGTACTAAACCACCACTTTTAAAAATCTTGACTAAACTCTCAAAAAATCTACCAAGGAATACTTTTCTCCTGTAAATAAATCTGAAGTATTCTTTTGTAAGCGAGAATAAAAACATGGAAAACTGAAATATCTGTTGCACTGTTCCAGAGTAACTCTCATTTGCCATGTGCTTTCAGGATGTGTTACATAGGCACGCTCTCTATTTGATTGTACGGATGGTGTGCTATGATGATGGTCTGGGAGCAGGAAAAAGTTTACTGGCTTTGAAAACAACAGATGCGGCCTCTGAAGAATGCAGCCTCTGGGTATATCAGTGCAATAGTTTGGTAAGAGTTTATACTTACAGTATTTAATTTAGGTATTGGAATTCTGATTGTAAAGGGAGATTCTAAAATTCAAGGCCCTTGTGAAGGCTTTTTGGCAAAAGGAGGATTGCTTAATATAAAAAAAAGAAGTATAAACGTGTTCTGGCTGAGGGGAAAACAACCCTGCTGACTGCATTGGATGACCTTTGAGGAAAACCCCTACTTTCCCTAAAATTGCCAGTGATTGTACTCACGTGAGAAAGCTCTCTCCAGTCTAAAGAGTGCTATGGCAGCTCCTATGGAGAATCTCCCCTTGTATTTCCAAGGGCAAAAACCTCTTAAGATACGGAGCAGGGAGGAATGGAGTAACAATTCTGGTAATAGAGCATGCAGCTGTATTTGTAAGCAAGGGAGGTGATCCCTTCTTAAGAGTAGGAGAATTCATTGTCAGGATGCTCTGATGACACAGACCCTTGGCTGGCAGCACTGGGGGGACACAAGAAGTGACATTCTGAATGCTGGTGCTGTGCTATGCTGACAGCCAGCAACCCTGACTTGGCTCAAACAGCTCCTGTGAGACAGCTTCCATGTGACACTGCAGGCCACACAAATGAAATCTGGTCTGACAAAGCAAAATGAAGGACACATTCTGCTTTAAATGAGTTTTGAGAAGTTTAGAAGTTCTTCAGAAAGTGTTAATGTGCGTGTTTGGGTTTTTTAGGAACAAGCACAAGCCATTTGCAAAGTGTTGTCTACAGCCTTTGATTCAGTTTTAATGTCGGAGAAGTCCTGATTTCCTTCAGCAGCAGTGTTTGTGTGGGAGCACCAGGGCTCCTCGTGATACCACGGACAGGCTGGAGCCACACACAGTCCTAGGAAGGACTTACTGTGCAAAGAAGAGCCACACAACCTTGCACATGGTACTCTGGCATTCCCCAAACATGACTTGAAGATTCCATCTTCAGTGTCCAGGACAATACAGAATTTTATATTTAACACAATGGCAAGCAAAAATTTTCATCTGACCTTGTATATTAATGTCAATGTTGCAGAAATGTAAAATAAAACTGACACTTGCTTCTACCTTGTTGTCTGAAAATTTGTTAATACAGACTTTGATTCTGCTTATCCCAGGTATAATATTGTTTTCTTACCAGCAAAGTGGTAAGAGGGAGTCCTTTGGTGGTTTACCCCTCTAATTTAATTTCAGGTGTGCCCTCTACAGTTTTTCTGTTCAGATAAGTGCACAAGATGAACATTTTTTCCTCAAGTGATACTTGTTTGTATTTGTCATTTTTATACATTAAAAAGAACAATATTGCATAAGAAATGCAAGGAACAGAAGAGAAGTGCAGAAAAAGTGATTTTAAAAGTAGTTTTATTTTTCCAGACATTTGACTTGTTAACAAGAGTAAAATTTATTAATCATGCTCTAATTATAAATCACTGCATCCAGGACATTGAAAATAAGAGTTGATTTTAGGTTATACAATATATACAGTTGCTCTGCAACTAAACAAAATAAAAACAACTGAATTGAATATTATACATCTCATAGCATTCTAAGCTGCATTTTAAGTGTCACTTGCTCCTTTTTAAACAGTTAACACAGCAACCTAATAGTCTGTCTATTAACAGGTTTTTTGAATCAGATTTGAAAAGTTGTATGAAATACACCAAAATTTTGGACTTAAAATTCTTAATTTTATATTATAAATAGATATCTACAGGCTCTAGAATTTCATTTTTCTCTGCCAGAGGAGAAAACCTTTTGAAAAACACAGAAAATCAAGGGATAAATTTTGCTTAGCTGCTCTTTATTGGTCCTTGGGATTTAATCTGCACTGCTAGTGCTATTAAGTTCTAATCTACAAGTTTCCTGGTTTCTAAGTTACCAGTGAACAAAGTTGTGACATTTTACTCTATTCCTCTTCTAGCAGAACTCAGGGGAAATTTGCATCATTTTTAACTTTACGAGTTGTTACATATACTATAAGATTCTGTGTTAAAAATACTGTACATTAGGAGCTCTGTGCAAAATAATATACCCATTTACTCTCTAGACTCTATCAGGGATAGAAACATACAAAATAGTGTTGCAAACTGAACGTATCAGTAAGTGAATAAAACTGTAGTGCTAAACTATTACTCTATCATTTTACTGGGAACTTTGAAAATACGGACTAATTTGCTTCAGCTTGCAATAAAAATATCTTGAAACATTCCAGTTTGTTCCCCATTTATACTGCAGCAACAGCATCTAGGAAATGGAAGTTACACATCTACGTGGCTGTACCCACACGCCCGAGAGGCATCAACCAAAGGTACCATTCAGGAAGGGTGACACAGGGGGAGATCAGTGTTGCTTTTCCAGCACTTTCGCAACGTGGTTTTTCTCCAAATAAGCACAGATGGTGGTGGCGGCCTGTTTTCCATTCCTTCCAATGTGAAATGGCCAATTTAAGCACCATTTGCAAGAAATTCAAAGTTCTCTTGATAAATCTAGAGATACAATGTTCACATAACGTGATCAAAGCCAATATGACCTAGACATTGATTTTTCATATCCTATGCCTCAGATGTTTCCTGTAGCATAAGCAAACCCTGGTACAATTTCACACTATACAAACATCAGAACGATGTCAGTTCTGTATTGGTGTTTTATATTCCATCAACCAACTGGGAACTATCCATGGCCTAGCCTTTGTTCACGAATCAGTAAAACAAGTTTAACAACAGTGTAGCTACCATAAATGTGGGTATGCTAGATAAATACAGAGTGAGTTGGCAAACTATCATTGTTTGCAAGGTAGTGGCACACAAATTTCATAAACCAGAACATAATGTAGTGAACTCATGAGGTGTCAGATATCTTACTGACCAAGGACAATTACCTATGTGTTCCACCAAATATGTTCTCTCTGTGAACACATTGCTGGATGATTCAAAGAAAATTCAAGAATTTAAAAGCAAAGTCTAAATGCTATAATGAGACAAGAAATGCTCTGCAATCCATCATCATAGTTACGTACATTTCAGGAAGTGCAGTTTTCAAATCCTTGAGTTAATGTAGTAACTCATTAATATTGCCATAGTTTAGTTAACCAGCAGTAGTCACATTAAATGACCAAAATGGATGTAACATACATAAACAACATTCAAAAAACAGGTTCTACACACGTACAGCATAGAAAAACAAAACAGTCTCAAGCTCACAAAATTAGAACTAGAAAGTTCAACGACTAACACAGATTTCAGATAACTTTAAGCAAATATCTACATCCATTCTGAAAGAAAGAAGTTTCTCCCATGGTAAACTGAAATACTTTTTCACTTTTACCTGGCCAAAGACACATGATTAAAACAATTTCTTCTGCAACTGTTGGCATCCTTGATGACAGCCAGTATGGCAAGATACTGAATGAGTCCATTTCAGAACTACAACAGCAGCTTGCATGTTTTGGTTCCAACACATCAAATGGTGTCGAGAATTGGATAAATTCACTGCCCTGGTAGATGCACACACAATTTCTTTGACTGGGGAAGCAACACTGAACTGTTGTACTGTCATGTTACAAAAGGGAGACTAAAATTACAGTGAATTGTTTGATAAGAACATGCATAATATTGTGATATTCAGACATGTGAATTTTGATTGTTAAAGCTTTTCAGTTCACCTTGAAAAATACAGGAAGAGTTGTTTTTTTAAAAGTGTAAACTGCTTATGAGAAGTTTTCACGTAGAAAAAAGTTTTAAAAGTCCCAAAACCAGAACGATGGCAATAAAAAAGTAAGCTACAGTACCTAGGACTTGGGCAGTGCTCTGGCAAGGTGGCTGCAGATAGGTAGGTGAAATGGAATAGAACAAAACTTATTTCTGTGACTGCTGGAAACGAGGAATATCTCCACTTATCAGTAGCAATCTAGTCAACAATAAAGTGCACAAATGATACAGGGAAAGCTCCTTTCCGGCTGGGATCTCCATCAATATGACCAATCTGAAAGAGTCCAGGTATTTTTCAAGTTAACTCTCAAAATGACATTTCAGTATCACCAAAATGAATACCAGTGACCTTCCTGCCTGTAGTACAAGCCTCCCACCAAATCTTTTCTGCAGTAGTGCTACTTTTCTTCTGCCGATAGGAAAATTCAGTCCTACAGAGTGCAAGTTTTTCAGCTGTAGGTTGGGTTTTTGTCAAATGCAAAGTTTTTATCCAGTTCTTTGAATATAAAACCTCTTACTGCAGTACCACTGCTGCATAATTCCAGCACAATCTGTAATGCCTGCCCTCTGCTGAGTTACTTCTTTAACCACTGTGAGGCAAAAGAATAGATCAAGCTTCAACAGTTTCAGGTTTTACATGAACCTATTTGTGTTTATACAGCATTATTGTCAATTTAGATGCATCCTGAAGCTCTGTTCTTCACTAGCTAACAGATTAAGGCAAGTGTTTTCATGCACAACGATTTTCCAAGATTTTGCTTTAGCCAATGAGATTCTGTGATGTAAATAGCTGAGATGGTTTCCCAGCTCAAACAGACTCAGTCCTACTCATCTGAAGACTGAGGACAATACAAAGCTCTCCACTGAAGCCCACTATACAGGACCTGTTATAGCAGATTCTTAAATTGCTGACACTCTGGACCACGCAGACCATGTGCCCAATATATTGTGAATCCTACTAACCAGATTTCTTTTTTTTTTTTTTTTTTTTTTCTGAATGAGAAAAGCTAAAAGCTTGTCTGAAGTTTGACTTTTGAAATTTCATCTCGGGTTTCCATGAGATGGAACTTTTCTTGTTATTTGGAAACCCAGCAGGGGATCTTCTGAAGTGAGTATCAACCTCTAAGATTTAATTTCTTTCTTTCAAAGTGTGTTGACAGAAAATGCAGAATACTTACCCACCACTCCTGATCTTCTTCACCATCAACTACAATAATATCTCCCTCTGAAAAAGTCAGCTCATCTGGGTTATCTGCTACACAGTTGTAAATTGCTTTTACTCTCTTGGGTTTAGTTTTTGACTGAAATGAAAAAAACAAAAACAACTGAATGTAAATAATATAGCACACAACAGACAGAGTAGATTTTGAGTTATCTTAAGAAAGTTTCAGAACTGCTTCCAACTGCTATTTTTCATAGGTTAGAGTTCAGCTACATCTTATGCTGGGCGCTAATGCTTCAGGCTGAATTTGGCACCACCCGAGACTTTTTGGAACCACAGTGCCAATAACATAGCCCATGTTTGCCTTAGAAAATTTCCATTTTGGCACACCCAAACCTGTCTTCAGAGCTCTGCATCACTGTAGTGAGCATGATTTTACTCAGAAGATGGGGTGATCAAGTTCTGTGCAAATGTAACAGCAGCAGCATTATCAGAGGGAGGCCCAACCCACCTGCCAATATGCTCCTTCTTAATTTGCTAATCCATTTCAATAGTGTACAAACACATCAAAACATCCCCTGACTCACAGCAGTGCTCTGAGGACTGTCAGCTACAGGAGTGTTTTGGCAACTCTTTCAAAGGGAAAGTTTAGTAAGGAGTTGCAATATTCCAGTATGGCAGTGGGACTCAGTCCTAGCCATGTTCTGTGCAAAGTGATACCAAAATTGTTTCACTCTGGTTTCACAGAATTCACTATCCTCATCTCACACCTTTTCCAGTGCAAACCAGTCTGCTGCTTCATTTCTCTTCAGCCTCCTCATTTTCTGTTGCAGACCCACAGTAATGATGCCTGCACATTGTTTCCATGCAAAACAACCCAGCAAAAGTGAAGAGGCTCAAGACCTGGAGGCAGAGTGTAAAGCTTTCCACTGTGAGTCCACCCTTTTCCCAGCCACAGGGAGCAAAAATCACTCCTTTCTACCCTAAGATGTCAGAGCAGAGCTGTAAGTGCCACTGAGGTCTGAAATGGGAGTTAATGCAATGGCTGTTTGGGACAGAAGCTCCACATGCCATAAGGAAAAGATGGCCTCAACACCATTCTGGAGTCCCCCAGTGACTGCTCCCAGTCTCTAGTTAGGTCAGCCATGGAGCAGGAAGCTTGTAAGGGGACAAGTGACTCCATTTACAACTCTCCTTTTCTCCATCAGCAAAATGCTCTGCTGAGGACAGCACTGCCCAACAGTCTCTTACTGTGCCATTTTGTTAGAGCTGAGCACCATGCAGAGAAAAAAAGGGAATGTGGATGGGGAATGATGGAGGCAGCATGATTGTTGAATTTCTCTAGAAGCATCAATTTTCATTCTAGTATAAATTCTAAATAATTTCTAATATAAATAAAGCTCTGGCCTGCCCACAGCAGGCACACCCTGAGGCTCTCTCACCCCTGTGAGCTGCCAGCCAGGCACTGCAGCACAATTTCTTCAGACACTCCCTCTCAGACAAGTGACAGTCTGAACCACAACCACCTTTTAAGTTAAAAGGAAAAAGCTTCACATCAGTTCAACACTGATACAATTACTAACTTCAAAGTGCAGTAATTACAGGTATTTCCTGTTCTTTAGAAGGCAAGGAAATTAAAACAGATCTCATTCCCAAAGGAATAAAATCTTCTGGGGAAGTTTCCCACGTATCTACAATATGGTTTCAAAAATCAAAATATTACATTGGGGGAAAAAACAGAAAACAAAAGGTGAATCAGAAATTTCCCCCAATGAACAGGCTATTGGGTAAATGCACTGTGTAGGAGATAAGCCACTGGCTACATGTGCATGTACAACTAGACCTGTCTTTTCTGTACTCAAGGAGCATTTCTGCAATCATTTTCTAAATCTGGGCTGGCCTCTGGATTCCCTGGCAGGGTAAAGACTTTGAAAAAAAGCCAGGAGTATAAGGCTAAATGGAGCAATTAAGCCAAAGAACTTTAGCTAGACTGAACTAGCTAAAGCTCTTTAGCTGAGGGGCCCTTGACTAAATCTCAGCTAAGATGCTTTAGCTAGATTGATTTAGCTAAAGCACCTTACCTAGCACACACTCCTGAGTCAGGTGTTCCCTTACTTCTCTGTCCTATGACAGAAGAAAATCACCCAGCTGATTTGCTCAGTCACAGAATTCACCTTACTGAAGCCCTAGAGACAGCTGGAAAGTCAGGTATGTTCTTCATATTATGTGCAATTAATATTAAACTTTCTGACCCCAAAACTAGCCAGAACAGCCCATTCCTTCATATCTAAATCAATTGATCCTATAAAATTTTAAAAAAGGAGAGAACAACATAGAGAAACTACAACTTCAATTTATACAGAAAGTCAGGTGAGGAGTTGTTTCAGATGTGCTGAAAGGATGTAACCAGTGCTCACATTTGAATCCACTTTAATCACAGCACACACAACAGAAATTCAGTTCAGACTCCAACAGCTTCACAAAGTAAATATGACAACATAAGCAATTTACACTACTTAGACCATTTAATTTTGCTGTGGCCTAAAACATGAAGGCTATTATAATGCAAGATAGACAGTAACTTGGTTGAACAAGAGTGGGGGAGGCAAGAAACCAGAAAATTTTATACTTCCAGCTAATGCAGGATGATGTCTCTGAGGCTTCTCAGCATTATCAGATGAGAAACAGCTAATAAGGGCTCTGTGAGCGCAAGACCAGTGTGCAAGGCTATGCACACAAACACACTGAACCCTGTCTGGAGAGCTGCTATTTCAGTGGACATGGGCAAGGAAAAACGCATGAAGGGAGAGAGACAGAGGACTGAAGAAAGCAGGTCTTTTCATTACAAGCCATTAATAAGACCACTGCAGAGCCAGGAACAGCACGTCTCCTACCTCTGTTTATTATTTACCACTGAACCACACTCCTACACAGAATGTATGAAGCAGCTCAGACCTAGTCAAACACAGCATCTCGGAAAGTACGGGCTCTCCATATTGAGATTTGCTTCCTGAAGAGATACACTGTCATGATCAAGGATATGGATCTTCTACATCCATCACACAAGAATGCAACATAAAATTGAAGCAAGGACCAAAGACCAAGCTAACTACAGATATTGTACAGCTCCACTGACATTTGAAAATACATCCCTTTACCTATACCAGCAGAAGATTACAGGTACTGACACTAGTATGTGTTACCATTCATGGTCCTAGGTTAAAAATAATAAGTAAAGAGTATAAAAAGGCCACACAATCAGATCAAGAGTCCATCTAAATTCAGTATCTCTTTTCTAACAGTCAGTGTAAGGTTGCAGGAGGGTGGAGAAGAAACACATAGAATTAACCACCTTCTGTTGAGGATGTTTACCAAGAGATTTTTCTCCTGTCACCAGGTGAATGTTGAGAACCAAAAGCACAATGAATCAGTTTCTTTTGTTTTGAGCTTGACTCCTGCTAGTCTTGTCTGAAGTAATTTCACCTACCTACATGAACAACTGCCAGTATATCTGTGTCCATTATAAAAGCACAGCAGCTTCCTTATTACTTCACTGGAGACAGAGAATGAAGCCATGTGTTACTTATAAGTGATTCACCAAGCTCACCTACAAGTCACTAGCTCATAAAGCTTATCTATCTTCAATAAGTCAAACCATACATTCTGTGGATTGTGTTGGTCACATTTGGACATCAGCAAAGAATCCAGCTGGTTTGGTTTGCTTTTTTAAAAACTAAAATCACATACTCTCCTATAGGAAATTCAAGAAAAGGTTTTCGTAACTATTTAGTACAAGTCCCACGCTTAAACACAGGATACAGGCATTGTGTGTTTCATGGCTCTCACACTTTCTGCATAGCAGGACACACTATCACTTCCACGGTGTGTTTAATAGAATGTAGAACATTAATAAAACCAAACGCCAAATTTTGTACTTACTATTTGTGATTTCCTTGGCATTGGTGCTGGTGGCTGGATTTGTGCCAAAGTATTTGCAGTAGAACCAGTCTGTGTTCCTGGAATTTCACATACAGAAGATGACTCTCCTGCTAAGGGAAGTAAACCAAGTAAGCATTAGGCATGCTTTCAAAAAAAAAGTAAGAGTGATGGTATCAATGAAACCAAACTAATTATTCTTAAAATATACAAATAATTTCATATCCCATGAGTATTTAAATTTTACTGGTTCTTTCTAAACAACTGAACAGAATTTTTCTATCCCTTTCCTTACCAAAAAGGCCACTTTTCCCAAACACAACTACCTAAAATCTTTAACACTGCAGATATGCTAAGAGAGATGAAATAGATGAGAGCAGAACCAAATATCCTATTCCCCCATTTCTTCACTACAGACTTTGTGCTGTTAGAACCTTTCTTTCCTAGTAAAGACCATCATTATCAAGGTGCTGTATCCTTCACAGGACACTCCTGACACAGATAGCAGATAGCCATTAGCAAATCCCTGTGGAATATGTCAAGAGGAAATAAGAAAGAATCACAGTAAGAACAAATGAATATAAAATATGCAGTAGAGGGGGAAACCAGGTATGAGAAATTCCACTACAATCCCCACAGAATCTGCACAAACTTTACTGTAGAGATTTTATGGAGATTACATTATTGTCATGTCCCAAAGTAGTAGTTACTTTGAACAACAAAAAATGCAAAATGAGTAATGAACTCTGAATAATGAACTCTATTAACATGAAAAGAGCAATATCAATTTGCAATTAAATTAAAAGTGACACTATACAAGCTCTGGATTTTCAAGCCAGAAACACATTTTTCTATTCTAAAATGTGTATCTGACACCTTGTTTATGACATATGCAAACAAGGCAAGCAAAAATTTTCAAATCCACTTTGTTTGAGTGAGTTTTAAGGTGAGGTTAGAAAAGCTAAAGCCTAACTGGAATTGAATCTGGCAAGGAATGTCAAAGACAACAAGTAGGGCTTCTATAAATCCATAGGTAACAAAAGGAAAATCAGAGAATATGTGGACCCGTTGTTGAACAAGATGTGATTCTGGTTACACAGTACATGGAAAAGGCTGAGTTACTGAATGCCTTAGTTACTTCTTTGCCCTAGGCTTTACTAGCAAGACAGGTCTTCAGGATTCCTGCTCCCAGACGTCAGGGGAGAACCTAGAGCAATGAAGTGCGAAGTCCTGTACCTGGGGACAAACAGGCCATGCACTAATATATGTTGGTGGCCACCTGGCTGAAAAGCAGGACCAGAGGCAGTGGGCAACAACTGAAACACAGGAGCCTCTGTCTGAACATCAGGAACACTTTGTTACTGTGAGGGTGACCCAGAACTGGCACAGGTTGCTCAGAGAGGTTGTGGCGTCTCCATCCTTAGAGACACACCAAAGCCCTCTGGGCACAGTCCTGGGTGATCCACTCTTGTGGTCCCTACTTGAGGAGAGGGGTTAGACCCGATGACCTGCGGAGGCCCCTCCCAAGATCAACCATTCTGTGATTCTGTTTATTACATGGCCCCATTATTGACTTTAATTGGCCCATAGCTCTGTTCATGCTAAAGAACTTGAGGCAGCAGGGCCTACACAATCACAAAGAGAAAGAAGAATGTTGGTACTGATTATATTTAAATGTGTAAGGTAAATACACAAATTAAAGAAAACCTCAACAAACCCACAGTCTCCCTTTGATTGTTATAATGACACCTTAATTACAATAAAATAAATCTCTAAACCACAATTACCAGGTTGTTGTAGAGACCCAAGTCCTCTGGTCTGCCCTTTGTTAGTTAAGCCAGATGACTTCTCAGTCCTATGCAGAAAATGAGAAATTGATCCATTCAGGAACAAACAAGAACTCAAAAAGCAACAATACAGAGTACTTTAAAAATTATAGAAGTCTTGGTATGTCTTCAGTATATTCTGGTGACAGTTATTTTGCTTTTAAAATACTACTTTTCTTCTATATTTTTGATTAAGCCAATTGAAAATTGCACTTAATTTTAAAAAAGGCAGAAAAATAATACAGCTTTGATTATTGCAATTTGTGTCTTCTCCTGCATTTTGAAGTTTCTTTCCCTGTTACTTTATTTTTTTTCTTAAAATTATGTATCCATATTAGTCTGTGCATTTACAGCAAACTTCAACAAGTTGTGTCTACCTTTCAGGTAGTATGATACCATGCAATAAAAGGCCTAGAACAGAGCCTAAAGGTCAGAGGTTGCTTTCATCTTTCAGTCCCAATTTGCAAATGAAACCTTATTTCTTCCAAAATTTTCTCAAAGGTCCTATTTTCTAGACTTCTCATTACTTTATTGATCTCCCCTGGTTCCCACCTCAGTATTTCGTTTTACTGCAATGCCCCAAACTGAATACAGCTGTCCTGCTGAGGCACCATTGATGTTGAGTCAGTTGGGAGAATTAATTCCTATCATTTGCAGGCTATGGTATAACAGTACTATTTTTCTTTAACTCTTCCAGGACTAGGAAGCACTAGGTTGTCTGCCTGACTTATTATGTCCTTACAGATCCTTCTTCTAAGGATTTTTGCTTACCCATACTCTGCTGTTCTCCATGCTTCATTCCTGTAGCTGATTGTTCTTAATTACTAAGGGTTGCTTACTGAATGACTCCCTTCTACTCCCTTGACTACTACTCCAGTTTCTCAAGGCCGCTTTGGATATGATCCTGTTTGCCAGTGCATTTGTCCCTCCTAACTTAGTTTTCTGCAAATCTAAAAATTATTTTTTCTTTTCCAGGTCTCGCTACTTCTGCCATGAATAGAAAGATTGAATGGAACAGAACTTATACAAAGCATGTGAACAATAAATGGCACAATCAGACAATAGATCCCATTATCTCCTATTTGTTACTAGATGAGAATTAGGAATTGAATATTTTTTGTGGTTCCTTATTTCCATAATAGCTAAGCATTCTGGAGATATTCTGCAAGTTATATAACCTTAAAATCACTAGGCTGTATTGTTTTTACTGTAGGAATCCTTGTCATCTGCTTCCTTAGCATCTGCCTTCTGTTCATTCCCACACACTAGAACATATCTTCGGCAAAAGCATGCATGCTTTATTGATGACTTGCATGTTATAGATATATCCTAAAATAGGTAAGTTACTAAAAATGATGAAGTATATTAAATACTAAAATGACATCAGTTACCCAGGAATAGGCTTTCTCTGAGAGATTCTGCTAGGAGGTTGTGGGGGCAGTGGTGGTGGGGTTGGCTTGGTTTGTGGAGGAGCTGGCTGCTGCTTCGATTGCTGGTTCAAAGCTTCTATAATGCTGGCTGTCTTTGCCACTGGAGGTGGTGGTGCTGCAGAAAGTACATCTATAGAGGAAAGTTAGACAGCAACATGGAATGAATTTCTATTTACCATTCTGTTTCTTGGGTTCTCATTACAGGTTCCCCTGTTACAGGACTTATCCTGATTTAAGAAAAAATGCTTTACTACATGTAATGGAAGGAGAACCTCTTTGGAAAGCAGTTTACCTTTTGTTGCACCTAGTCAAAGTTGGAGAGCTCACAAGCACTTAAATTTATTCAAGTTTTAAAGTGCAAGCAAAGACAGTCTTACCAAAGCCAGTCATATTCTTGAAAACAGTAGATCAAAATATATTTTTTAAAGTGCTAATATTATTTGCTCCATCAAGGCCTTCAGTCTGTGTTTTATGGAAAAGTAACCGAGTGAGTATTATCTGCCAAATCTTATTTAGAGGAACATCTTTTCTTAAAATCCTGTTGTGATTAACAACTAACAGCACACTAGGTTTAGCAAGTAATTAAAATTGCTATTGAATTCTTGAATTCACCACAACAGCAGCTGGCAGTGCATTAAAACATCCCTTTGCATTCCAATGGCCTCCAAGAATCAAACATAATGTGGAGACACGGCCCCAGGCTTACATGTAACATTCACCTTTACAGTTTGTGAGAAATGCAGCACTAAAACTATATATATACATAAAATGACGAGCCCTTTAGCTCTAGTAGTAGATGATGTTTCCTGTTGACCCTGCACTACACCATACAGTCCTCACTGGAGCATCAGAGAAGACAGTTTGTTACTGGAGGGGAACGATAGGCCAAAGCTACAGTCACCGAAAGAGGAAGTATGAGTTGTGGAAATGGAAAAATAAGCCAACTATGATTAGATACAGTAGAAGGGAAAACAGGGGAAAGTGGAAACATACTTGTAGATGTTACACGCAATGGCGGCACAGGGGGATGAATAGCTGGTGGATCTGATGAAGACCTCTGCCTGCTTATACTTTCCACTCCTAAAGAATTTGTCTTCCACATTGCATTAGATGAAGAAATTGTCTGAATACCAGTGCCAAGAACTGAAGGCTGAACTAAAAAGAGAGGAAAATACTGCATTATTATTATTGCTTACCCTAAGCACGAAGTGTTAATATTCACACCTGTGCTTTCAGAAGTGGTGTGGCTAGACCACTATATTCAGCAACACTATATTCAACAACTATATTCACTCCATCCTGAGGGAATGCCAGAGCAGAAATCAGTCTGGTGTTAAAAATTACACAGCAAGACTTCATCCAGAAACTTCTAACACTTTGCCTAAGCAAAATTTGTCTCCAATCATTACTTTAAAATAAGCCAATACTTGAAAAAGCACAGGTTTCTCAGAAAGAAGACAGAAGGCAAGTCTTGCTACCTTCATTAATCCCTGCCTGATAACTGTAATTTTCTCAGGAACTGCAAGAGAAGGACCTCACTATTCCATGGGCATGAGCACACATTGCTGACTCAAATCTGAAACATCAGTTTTGACTTAGAAACAACATAAAACTGTAAATCTGAATTTCACTCAAGCAAGAAGCTATAATAACTAGTCATGAAACAGTCACAAAGTACTTCATCAGAACCTCTTAAATGACTTCATTCTGAAGAGCTGCCTTCTCATTTCATAAAAACACTCCCCAGGTTTTCTTCATAAAGCCAGTATTTTGCACATATTATGCCATTTCTCCCTACTCAGCACCGAAGCATCATATTAAGAAAAGATGAAACAGAGTAAGGTATGAACAAATATTAGGTTGCAGGGAAAAGCATAAAAGGGTCAGAAGACTTGGAAAACAGCCTAAAGCTATGAGGATAAAGGAGTAATAATACACCATAACATTAACAACATCAGCAATTGACAAGAAGCTACAGTCAATGATACTATTACAGCTTTTAACTGAGTACATGATACTATTACAGCTTTTAACTGAGTACATAAATTAATAGGTTAATACATTGCTAGAATAAAGAATATGAGCTAATAATCTCAGATAGGCAGCATGTCTTCATGACATGAGTTGTATTACAGTGATGCCAAGAAGCTTGGGGTTGAGAATGAAATTAAAAAAACACTTTTTGAAACGTGTCATTTAATCAAGGGCAAACTGTGGGTAAGGCAGTATGATTGGCCAAGACTAAAATAATATCAAAGGGTAAAACAGTCTTTTTAACTATTCAATTGTATTACTAATTCAGAGATAGAATCTAACAGTTAAAAAAACCAGGCAAGCTTCCTGTGTCAATTTCCGTGTTTGGTGGGGAAAGCATTCCTTTCCATCAAGTAAAAAAAAAAGTTGTCTAGATATTAAGCTTAGAGTTCATGTGAAATGTTAGATTAAAGTAATCCCACCTTGGTTAGGTTCTACATGCTACTAAACTTCCCCCAGTCCCATGCTATCCTTTCCAAGTAACCCAAAACCATGCTTTTCTGTTCTCAGTTTTTCTGCCCCTTTTATGCAGCCGTTCCATAACTGACTTTTCATATTACACAGAAGATCAGTTTTCCGTCTCAGGCACAATCACTGGTGTGTGGAGTCTTGCATTCTGACCTCTGCGCAGTGCTCCCAAAGGCAGAAGCCACCCATGTGTGCCTAGAACATTTCCTGATCATATCTCCTCTTATGGAGTCGGAATTACAGCACCATAGAAAACCATGCGTTTAATAGTAACTTTTTGTTAATTGAATTTAATACATAAATTTAGCCTCCATGAAAGACGGTAGATTAATAAAGGTATTAAAACAATAAAACACACCGAATATGACCTGTACAAAGAGGACCTGTACAGATTTCTCTATGCTTCTTTACTATGATGCAAACAGATTACATACAAAGATAAGAATGAAGTTCAGAGCACCAGCTTTAATGGTAGATTTTGCAAGCACACAATCCTCTGAATCAGGATGAGACACATACTTTTACACTGTGTTAATGATCTGGGGACAATCAGTAACTGGCAGCTATATTTTCAGTCAGCTATCATGTCTCTAAAATCATCCAGTTCTCCACACCATGACACTTACACTTTCATTTCAACAACCCTGAAGCACTTATTTATTAAGAGAAGAATTTGCAAGGTTAAAAATCTCATGTTTTGCATACACTTGCCATTCTCTGAGGTCTTAAACAAATTTTCACAGTAGACAAATGCTATTGAAATTTTATCTTTACACTGACCTCTGACAATGACATCTTCAAGAAAAAGAAATATTAAAAAAATAGAATATAACAAAAAAAATTGATGGGTACATTGACCGCAGCCCTCCTTTTAATAAATGGTTTAACTCTGGTGAGGTTGTCTGGGTATTGTTTTCCCAAACACTACTATGTACTGTCTTGCAGGTATGCCAAAAATGAAACTCAGAACAAGTTATATAGATTCACTTCACAGATACAAAATAAATGAGGTCATCAATAACTGTTCCAATACTTACCCATGCAAAATAACTGTAAAAGAAAACCTAAAAATTAAATTATTTTTAAAAAGAGTTATGATCCTGTTCTTCTAATATACGAGGATATTTTCAAGTACCTTTGCCAATATTCCTTGGAGGTAGAGGAGGTGCACTACTTGTAACAGGTACTGCAGGCTGAATGGGAGGTGGGCTGCCACTGAGTATTGCTCCATAGGTTTCATTCTGTAATATACTTGGCATAAATCCTCTTTGTTTGTCCTTAGCAATGTTCGCTGCATCTCTCGCCAAGGATGCTACATTAGGCTGAAGCTGGTTTGATCCAAGCTGGTAGAAGCTGACAGGCCTGTCCTCTCTCCTGTTGGGACTGGGTTGCTTAAACACAATAAAAGAAGTACTCATCGATACCACATTAGTTGTACTCATTTTATTTATTAGTTGATAGAAAATTATTAGTTTCTAGAAAGAAAAAATGGCTTCTAAAATGCATTTTAGTTGCTTTTAATACATAACCTAAACCCTACATTCTGCCCTCTTCAAGTATAGTAACTGTGCACACTAACAACAACAACAACAACAACAACAAAAGATTAGACGTGAATTGCACTTCAAACAGTTAATATATTCTCATTTCTTCTGTAGTACACTGCTACAGGACAATACTGCATCTCTCTATACACAAGACTATACTTCTATAGATAACCAATACAGATTTTCAGACTGGATCAAGTAAAGTTTCCCTGCATCAAAATACCCAGCAGTAGTTTCAAAGCCAAATAAACAACCGAAGCTCCTAAGCCTCATCTGAATTTCAGCAGAGCTAAATCCCAAATGGATGATCATGACCTCAAAACCCAGACACAATTTCATCCAAGTATTCTACCTGTAGCTCAGCCTACAACAAATGAGTAGCCAAATCTTCTCATTAACTCTTTTCAGCTCACTAGTATCACTGGGTAAATTTGGGAGATTACTTCAACTGGCAGCTGGGATGGAACATTGCTCATCCCACTCACATTATTGAATGATATCTAATTAGCTGTCTTTGAGATTTACAGCAATCATCTGCACTTAGCATTATTCTTTCTGTTTCAACAGCAAGCATAGTCATTACTATTATCAAATGATAATTAAAATAGCTGGAGTTACAAATTCATGTGGCTAGTACAGGAATGGGCTTTAACAATCCACAGCCCAGAGCCCATAAACATAGCTTCAGAAATAGTGCTAGATAAAGATGCCATACTGACATACTGTCTGTAGGAAAGTAGAATAACCATTTATAGTAATAGCATTTAGTCAGAATAGATTTACATCAGCAGTATCACTAACAAGCAATTGATGTTCCTCTGAATACATTCAATGCTTACTTCTGGATTGGTCGTGTAGGGCCTTTAGATGTGCTGTAGCAGAGCATTATAGTTTCAAGATCTATCAGAATGTACATCAGAATGATGTACATAATAGTCCCTACCCTTACTTTGGCTTAGCAGCCTCACTCCTCACTGGCTGACACTCTCCATTCCCTGACCTCTCCACTGTCTTAGTTCTGGGACTTGTTTCAGCCCACATTTCCTTCAGCTTTCTAAACTAGCAGAGAATTTTTTTTCATGTTTAGGATTCAGCTTTTCACTGGCTCACCAAACTGAAGCAGTTTACTACAGGGACAAATGTGTGCCAGAGTGGAGGCAAAAGCTGAGGCACGACCAGGCAGCCAGAGTGTACAACAGAAGAAACCACTTGAATTCTCTTAACTTTCTTTTAGGTTAGACTCTCTTTTATATTAAATATTCTGGACTAAAAGAATTTAAATTTCAGACATGACCTTTGCTGACATAGATGACAAAATCTGTTCAATTGTCTTACCAGCAAGACAAACCCATTAGCTTGACATTTATAAACAAAACTGTGATATGACCCTCAGCAACAATTGACCTGTGCGAACAATGTAGTCACAGACACTACTCTGTGATTAATAGCCTTTAATCTCCTTTCAAAAGTCCCTGCAGTATAAACCTATTAATAGTGCGCAGCAAAGTAGGAGCTTCATTACTTTAGCCACACTGCTGAGTAGCAGATACCTTCCTATATGAGATGGAGCTCAGGGACCAGTCAAAAAAAGAACGCTCAAATGCAGAAGGCAACTGGCAACAATGAAGAAAGTGAAGAAAATGAACAGATCAAAAAACAAATTTAGAGCATGCCAGAAAGGGATTTCGATTTGTAAATTACCAAAAACTTTTACAGCTGGAAAAAATGAGACCTCTAAAGGTTTCAATTTGTTTTATCAAAATGATCATCATTACTATTGTTACTATCTAGAGGGAGATAAAATATATAGAAATACATAAATATGGGGATAGAGTATGAAAGTTCATGCAGAAGAACTGGATCTAGCAGCTTGTGGATTCCAGATTCTTCCACAAATACCAAAATTTTAAGGAAAATTCTTAGTAAGATTCTCAGAAGGTAAGAACTGTGCTTTGAAAGGGATGGCCTGTGACACCTTTTGTTGCTAATTAGGTCAAGTCAAGCACCAGAGGTAACAGCTATCTTGGACTAGAGACAGGACATGGGGATAAGAATCCTATGCACACACAGTATTGTAAAAATGGTATTTCACAACAGAGGAATTACTGATGTCAAAATTAGTCTCCAAAACATTTAAGTCAATTTAATGGTCTGATGACCTAATAATTTTAAAGACGTTCTATGAAGGTAATAGAAATGAACCTGTGACTGTCAGGTTTTAGTATTTCTGAAAACAAAGAAAAACCCAACACATAGGACTTGGTTTTATGTTATTAATTTAGTGTTAGCAGTTCATGCCCTAATTGAGATGGGGGATTTTGCAAGAGAAGTGTTAAAATGATAAAGCTTGTACAAAGAAGAAGTCAAATTTCATTATCCAGAGGAGAAAGGAGTTTCTGTTAGCTACTTTCAAAAAATGTTGTGCTAACATCTGAAGACTAATATAAAGCCTACTGTGTATTCCTTGTACTTTATAAGGAAAGCAGAAAAGGCATAAGCAAGTATAACACCACACACACACAAAGAACAAAAACCTGTTCAATACATACATGGAATACTTAAAATTATGAAAGCTTCAGGATGTCATTAGTATTTTGGAGCCTACACATAATTTCAAATTACTTGTCCCCTAGAAATTAATGCCATTTTTACGTGTCAAAACATGGTACTTTGTTACCTGTCTGTGTGTTTAGGTGCTTAAATACTTTTTCAAGTTGGGCCCTAAACTGGGAAACTAAATTTTGAAAATGCAATGAAGCTCCTGTGCTATTGGAATGTTTTGTAATATGACCATCGTTCAAGCCATCTGGATGTGATCCTGGGCAACTGGCTCCAGGTGATCCTGCTATAGCAGGGAGGTTAGGCCTGGAGGTTCCAACCCCAACCATGCTGTGATTCTGGACCTAAAAGTACCACAACTCCACTAAAAACTTCAGGTATGAAAAGCATGAAAAGCAAAATTATTTTATATGTGAAGATTCAGAATTAAGACCCTACCCTGCTATTAATGGATGTAGCTTATTTAATGCACAGGTTCAGTTGAAGACAAAACAATGCATAAACTGTTCTAAAGGTAAAGCCATTGACTGGAGATGTTTCACAAATATGAGGAGATAGTCTGAGGTACCTTCCTTTGTAAAGGCAATTTCCCCAGTTCATGTTAGATCTGCTTCACGATCAGCAGATCTAAATATTCCTGATGTATTGAAACCAACTATTGATTCCATTGAAAAAAAAATATAACACATGGCTAATTATACTTTGGCACCACATGGTCACATTTTAAGAGGAAAAAGAAGACTAACTATAATTTCAGGAACTAAAATTTAAGCTACTGCATTTTACTACAGAACTTTATTTCACAGTATGCTTTTTACCTATTGTAAAAAGCAAAGATATTGAAACAATTATGAACATCACACTTACACGTATACATGTACAGAAAAATAATCTTGATACAAACCTGCATCTTTTCATCCACATCATCATCACTTTCATCCAGATCTTCATGGAGTAACCGCCATTCATATTCTACATGAACATGAGAATTAAATCTTCCAGACAGTGCTTGAGTAAGCTAAGGGAAAAAAAAAAAAAAAGATGACTCTTGACACATTATGTGCAGTACGAATTTTAAAAAATATATTTAGAACCAAACAAAGTCCATATATAGGAAGAATCTTGCTTTCATCAATCTGAAAGGTTACTGCACTGAAGTAAGTTTAAAGAATTAAGCTGTGTTACCAAATACAACAGAAAGAGATCAAAATAACTAGACATTTCATCAACCATTGAAGATCCATCTTCCATTTTCTGACATGAAGCACCACATTGTATTTGCTTTGATTCAGAAATTGCAGTTCAAAGAAACTAAAATGGTAACGGCAGTTTTCTTGAATCAGAGTCACTTATTGAGAAGCCTCGACTTCCCTACTATGATGGGGCATCCACAACTTCTCTGGGCAACAAGATTATGGCCTTCATCCATGGCCTTCACCCATAAAAAGTACTTTAGTAATTAGATATCAAGGAGATGTCAGACACTCAGATTCATACAGTCATTTAGGTTGGAAAAGACCTTTAGGATCATTAAGTCCAGCCAAGAGCCCAGCAACACCACATCCACCACTAAACCATACCCTTAAGTGCCACATCTACACCACTTCTAAATACCCTCAGGGAAGGTGGCTCAGCCACTCCCTTTGGCAGCCTGTTCCAATGTTTGACAACCCTCTCCAGAAGAAATTTTTCCTCCCATCCAATCAAAACCTCCTCTGGTGCAAGCAGAGGCCAATATCCACTTACCCTGTTGCTTGTTACCTGGGAGAAGGGACAGACATCTGCCTGCCTACAGCCTCCTTTCAGGGACTTGTAAAGAGTGATAAGGTCACCCCTGAGCATCCTTTTCAACATCCTAAAGAATCCCAGTTCCCTCAGCCACTCCTTGTAAGACTTGTGCTCCAGATCCTTTACCAGCTCTGTTGCCCATCTCTGGACTCACTCCAGCCCCTCAAAGTCTTTTTTGTAGTGAGAAGCCCAGCACTGGACACGCATTTCGAGGTGTGGCCTCACCAATGCCAAGTACAGTTGACAATCACTGCCTTGGTCCTGCTGGCCACTCTATTGCTGATCCAGGCCAGGATGCCACTGGTCTTCTTGGCCACCTGGGCACGCCCTGGCTCATGTTCACCCAGCTGTTGACCAGCAGCCCCAGGTCCTTTTCCACTGGCAGCTTTCCAGCCACTCTGCCCCCAGCCTGCAGCAGTGCAGGGGTTGTTGTGACCCAGTGTTGGACCCAGCACTTGGCCTTGTTGAACCTCACACCCCCGGCCTCAGCCCATGGATCCAGCCCATCCAGATCCTTCTGCAGAGCCTTCTTACCCTCCAGCAGATCAACACTCCCACCCAACTTGGTGTCATCCCAAAACCTATTGAGGGAATCTTACTTGTGCATCTATGACTAATAGCTCAATAGCATCACCCCCTGGCCTCAAAAATTTTAGCATTTCTGATGCATCTGAAGAAAAATATAGTTTTCTTCTTAAAAGCACATAACTGTATGTAAGCATATAACTATTTCTAAGGATATAACTATTTCTAGTACACCACTATTGCATCTGGAATATAGTCACTGAATATTCAGCTGTAAACTGTAAACCGTTAAATGATCAGACATGAAGTGTACACAGAGAATGACACGATACTCACCAACTCTTCACAGTGAGTATGTTTTAAACGTTTAGCTATATCAAGTGGCGTCTCTCCTGCTTCATTTGCTATATTACAGCAAAAAAAGAAATGTGTGATGAGAGGTATTACTATTAACATGTCCATTACTAAAGACAAACCTGCAGCTACCTAGTGAAGTACTAGACCAACACACTCAAAAACTCATCTCTGTCTTTCATAGGTAGGTCCAACTCACATCAACTCTCTGAACATGACAAGCAGTAGCAATTCACCATGCCATATATATATGAATGATACCATGAAATGGCAGGATATAACTTGACAACAAAACAGCAATTAAAAATCTAAATCTTTTTAAAAATTAAGTGAAATATATAAATAAATTTTAAACTTGAAATAAACAATGAGTACTGATTCTTTAATAATAAAGAATTAAGCTGTGTTACCAAACACAACACAAATAAACCAAAAGTAACTAGACATGAATAGGCATAATTTACATTTACATAATTTATATTTACAGAATTATGATAAACAATGGAGAAGAAAATGCACTTATTCCAACTTCACTGTTTCTTATGTGAAGCAATGACAAATAGGAAATTGAAGTACACATTACCCTTTTACCTATTTCAATAGAAGCCTTCCCTCTCAGCAGGAGTTTGAGGCACTCAACGTTGTCTGTTAGACAGCAATAATGCAGGGCTGTGCTACCTTTACAGGTTTGCTTATCTAGATTGCCACTATTGGAGTACAAGAAAGAAGAAAGGTAATTAAACTTAAGTTTTCTACCCTAAATTATTAAACCACTCTCATTAGAAGATTTTCAAAGAATAAAATTACATTTGCAAATACAGCTTTAGTACTTAAGTATTTTTATTTATTTAGTATTGGTATGACTTGACACATAAGCAATGCCAGTATTTAGCTTCCATACACTTACCTGTTCTGCACTAAAAAGTCAACTATATGAAGGGATGTTCTATCAACTGACCTAACAGCAAGGTGCAGTGCTGTTTCGTCTTGCTCCTAAGAATAAAATGAAAAAGACATTTGTTTCCTCTGAAGAAGCAGCAGAAATTTTACTAAGACATTAATTAGATCAATTAAAACATGTAATTTCAAAATATTCAAACATGCTACCATTAAAACATCTGTGAAGACTTACCGTGTCCCTTTCATTCCTTTAAAGTAAATAAATAAATAAATGGGTTAAAAACTAACCATTTATTGAATGATTTAATGTTTAATGTTTTGATCAATTTAAAATACGATACTATTTAGAAACAATTTTAGATTAAACTCTTTATTCTCTTTTGTTATTGTTAAATTACATCATTAAAAGGACATGCATTCAGAACAGTGTTTCAGATGTTACTTCAAATAATTTTTAATTAATGAATGCATATTGCACTTACAACAATTTGTTCAATAAAATTTATAACACTTACATGGCCATTGGCCAGTGGAATTTTTTCTGTGAGATCCACGCCATCAGCATACACTTGAACTAATCCAAGAATGTCTCTTGATTTGACTGCTTCACAAAGAGCATGCAATTTAGCTGCATTGTCAGCATGTTTCTTCCTTGCATATTTTCTCTCAATATACTTGGCAGTAATGTAATCTTTTCTTGCATTCCTGAAATTGGATATGATTTACTTCTATAACTTTCAGCAGAAGATACACATTAGCATATCCATAAATACATGCAAGTCATTTGAAATCATTCATTATGATAATTTTTCTTTTTAAATATGCATGTAGCCATGTAGTCTCATATTTCAAGTATGAAATGTAGTTAAAGAAAATGAATCAAATATCCAATCCGAAGACAGATCATTAATTTCTCCCTCCAAACTCTGTGATGATGTTGAGATAAAGAACTACCCAGCAGTACGTACAGAAGATACATCAAAGCTTCATAATGCTGGTTTGTGTTGCCCTGCAGGTTTATGTTTACCTGTCTCAGTACTCCTACACATGCTGGGAGGGGATGGAAAGCATGGGATATTTAAAAAAAAAAAAAAATCTATCCTATACCTCTGCACAGACTATCCAGGCCTTGAATTTGAATTCACAGCAGTGAGTATGTTCTTTAAACTCTTCACCACAACTGTAACAGGGAGGATGTGTTGGAGCTTTTAGTGACGTTTCTAAACCAAGAGGAAAACTTAGCACACCTGACTCAGCATGAGTTACCACTTTTGCTGTTGATGCCCAGTAACACATCTACTCCTCTTCCCATCACAGCAAGAAAGGAGCTTACACACCTCCCAAAGGTGTAGCTCCTTACCAGCTCTTGGGACGGACATAGCCTTGCACAAAACACATATAACAAAGTCATACCTTATCATCTGGATACTATGTAATGGGCAACAAGTAAAAAACCCCAATAAATAATAATAAATTGGATCAACACAGCACTCTTTTTCATAAAGCATTTGATAGTATTCAGGTTCTCATTTCAATAAAATAGCCCCAAATTTGATAAGCAGAGTTATCAAAGTGAATGATCTTTCTAAATACAAATTTTTAGAAGAGTTCTTATTATATTCATTTTGGAATATGGTAAAATTATCAGTAATTTTACTTATTAATACTCTACATTATTATTAATAGTGGTAGTCAAAAATTATCTAGACTGTCTTGTTTAACACTGTTTTTGTCAGAATGCTGAAAGTCCACATAATGTACAATCAGCTTCATCCAGGGCCAGTTCTTCTGGGTTTGTTTCTGCATTGTTTACTAGCTCTTTTATGATGAGTAGTATCCAGCCAAGTAGGCAGCTGTCCTTGCTGTATCTCTGCCATCACTGTTCAGTGCTTTCGAGGAATTCAGTTAAATGTTCTGTCTTCATTCCACAGAGTTACGGACTTTGGTCCTAGGTGTAGTTTCTAAATGTTGTTCTGTATCTTTCAGGTAAAGGTACATCTTATTACAATTTCTATTTTGTTTTCAAAAAGCACTAAATTAATTGCTTTCGTTTTAAGCCCTGTCCTTGGATGTCTTTAAAGTTCCCAGGAAGTCATGGATAATTTGTTTCTGTTCCACAAACCATGATTCAAAGAGTTGGTAAAATATTCCCTACTATTAGGGAAGGTATGGGCAAATAAAACTCAGTAAAACAGACATGCAAATCATCAGAGGAAAGGTTTACTCCTCAGCTATAAGACCATAAATAAGGCATTACACATATTCCATGGCCTGCCAGGGCAAACCATAATGCCACAGCCCCTTAGCAATATTAAATTAAATGCCTGCCATTTTGGAAGTAGTGGCTCTTTACTTACATATCACTGCTTGGATTGGGTTTGACCATCTCATCAGATGGCAGACAGAATTCCATAATCTCATTAAATCCAGCATTTCCAATATTCTTTGCAAGCTGTTGAAAAAGAAAACCCCACAGTTCACTTATTAAACGTGTTCAGTTATTGGCCACATACATAACAAGGGGAAGACAAGGGAAAATGAGAGCTGGGACCCCTAATTTCTGATTCCTTGATCTGCTGCTATGTCAGCAATAACAAATGGATTAGGTACCTTCTTTGGATGTGAACTTTCGACTGGAATTTAGTACATGAACAAGTCACTGCAGAATAATCCAGCCAGACACCAGTTCATAGAATAAATGCAAATACTTTGTGCTGGGTAAGAACACACATATAAACTATCACAGAGCAGCTGATAAGAGGTAACTTAATTGTGTAGCAAAGCTGAATACATTTTCTTCCTTTGGGGATTAAAGTTCTCTTCTAAAATAATGCTAAATAATTATTGGACTAAGTATTTGTGAAGTCCTTCAGTTTTTAATCTGAGGCACATTTCTATGTCAAACAGCTGTGTTCTTTTAAAAAGCAACCGAGGATAAAAAGATTTGAAAACACAGAAAATATGAAGACTCTACTAATTTGAATTCTAAGATAAGAAAAAGTTTACAGTAGGACAGTATGTTCCAGCAGGTTCCATTAAACTTCAAGAATTAAGCTTTCTTAAGTTATGTTTATCCAGAGACAACTTCAGGATGGGAACATCTTGCTAAAGTGACAAAAATATACTTGTGTTAGAAGTATTTCACAGTACTATTTTTAAGTTTAAAAAAGCAATATGATTACCAGAAGTTCAGATGTTCCCAGCACATCTAATGTAAGTGATTGCATTCTGGAATAGTGAACACCAAGTTCTCTATGGATTCCTGAGCATTCAATGCAAGTTAAAATTCCCAAATTTGTTGAAAGCCAGGTAGGATCTGAAACAGAAAGCACCCACAGAATTAAAATTTATTCAGGCAATTATTTTGTTCCAGAAAACATAGAATACAGAAATGAAATTCTGTAAAATAAGATTCTTGTGCATTCATTTTTTTTTTTTTTAAATGTATGTCTTTACATTTACTCTAACCGGAAAAAAAACAGGACTTGTTTTAATGCTGAAAGAAGTGAAGAGGCAAATTTTTGTTTTATTTTTGTGAAGGACATTGTTATCCAAGGGAGCTCCTCCTTGGAGCTATAAACACTCCAGTTTGTCATTCTTCAAACAACCTTCAGGAACTGCATTTTCCCACCACCAATATAACAGTGTCACATTCTCATACAGGTGTACTTTAAACCGAAATAATAATGTTTACATGGTTGGGGTTCTTGTGTACTTCAAATAAACTTCAGACTAAGTGAAGCAGAAGTGCACATACAGCACACACTACAAGATTTTCACTCAACTACTTCAAAGATAGTAAGGCTCATCTCTCTCCTTTCATAGCCCTTGACTGTCTTTTCTCCTGGTATTCTGCATTTACTAGATCATTCCCTCATCTTCCAGTCAAATAATTAATATCTGAAGATTTACACAGCTTAATAATTCATTTGTTTGATAAAGGTTTGTTAACTGATATTTACAGTCTCCTTTTTTAAGACAGCAGGCTTGACTCTTCCTGTAGTCTGATACAATGTCTATTGCCGAAAGTAACTATCGGTTTGTGAAGTGCATAAAGCATCAGAGCTGATGTTTTCAGCTACAGTTTCACATCAAAAAACCCTAAGTCCTGCAGTGCCCTGTAACATAAAAGAACACAGGAAACAGCAGGATTTAAAAAATAATTTGAAGAGGGTAAAGTTGAAATTCATTGCTCAACAAAACCAACACTGCAAACCATAGTCAGCAGGTGCATTCCTCTCAAAATGAGTACAGCCTTAGACATATTCCCTGTCTCACCTAGCCAAACATGATTTGAAAAAAAAAAAAAAAGAAAAATGTGTATTAAGAAAACACTTCAAGCAACTTATGGTTGCTCAGTTTTACCTAAATCTTATATTATTAACCCATATTTTATCTAAGTTCATTTGATTTATGTAAGCAAAAGCTACAATTAGCAAAGTACATGGCAGAAAAACAAGCTTCTTAGTAACTTTTCTCCCCTCTGACAATAAGCATATAGCAAATCAATCTTACTAAAGTAGCTCCATTAAACTGTTGACATATTCTACTATGTGTATTATTTTTGTGAGATAATGAGTAAAAGTGAAAGCATAAAATATTAGCTTAAATATTCTCATGAGACAAAGAATTTTTACCAATTAAAAATATGTTTAATTGAGTCACCTTGTGCTCCACAGTCACAACAAACATCATTTCCAGTCATCCTCTGGACTTCAGATATAATTTCTTTTGTCAGTTCCTGGACAATATTATTTTCTCCTGTGTTATCATCTCCTTTGAATGCATTATTTAAAGCTTCCTCTTTGCTGTTTTGTAGCACAGATGTCCATCTAAAATGGCAGTAATATTTTGCTATTAAGTGTTTTGGCACTTCTGAAGTTCAAAGTAAGTCTCAGTAGAACACCAGTGTCAAAAATAAAATTAGCAAAGTAACTCACATTTGACATTCCTGTTCATCCTCTGCTTGAAAGTGGTATGTTCTGTCGTCTGCACAATAAATAATTCACATACTGATTAAAAAAAATTATTGAAAAACTCATCTTGCAGAAATCTCTCAATGAAATCTAAAATTAATTGATTCCTGAGGTCTCTATTCTCATCACTGGAGTGTGTTGACAGACAAAATGTCTATTTAACAAGTTTCACCCTACTACCTAGAGTTTATCTATGATTACATCCATGTTTACGTAAGGTGGCTTGTTGCATTTTAAACAGCAGCTGTTTTCTTCAGTGCTGTGCTTTTATCGTGTGAGCAGCAGGAGAGCAAAGGAAATGTTCCATGTTCTAGATATAACCTCAGTAATCACAAGTATAAAGTTCTGCTGGGAGGGACGGGAGTCCATATTTGAGTTTATTTCTGTATGTAAGAAAGATTTAAAGAGTTCAAATGAGCTCTTAAAACCCAGTAATCACAAACAGCAAAACAAATCTGCCAGACACAAAGTCCAAACTACAACTAGCATAAGCCCCAAGCTGTTTCAATTAAGCCAAGCTCAGAATTTTCAATTTACTACTGCTTTTCTAATTCTAAGCATTGTTATCATAGCGTACTACTAGAGAAAAAAGCATAATACCTTTTAAGTCTATGGAGCAAATGAGATATGATACAGTTTAATGACTGAGTTGGAGTGAGAATAGTTGATGAAAACAACAGAGGTAAAGCTACTGGCAAAAATATATTCTAAGATGAAAATTTCTAAAGTTTGAAAAATATTCAGGCTAAAAGGTATTAAAAGACAGCTTCAAGCATGGAAAATAGTAAGACAGTGAAGATATATGAAAGAACAGTAAAGAAAGTGCTACATAAAGAGATTTTATCTTGCGCTGATACAGCAATTTGCATTTTGTAAAGAACAAGGAGATTTTTTTTGACTCTGCAGTAAAATGAAGGGAACAAGTCACTGGAGAAGACTAAGAAGCCAGTTATGCCTTGTCAAGTGTGTGATAACATTACAATAAGCTGGTACTGGGCAAAACATGACATGATCATCAACAAAGAAAGAAAGTGCAAAAGTAAACAGGGAAGCCCAGTTGCTTGAGCAGAAATGAATTAGCTGTGTGTTGCACACAAGGATTTGAGTCTATTCACATAAGCAGCAAGCAGCACAGCCCATATTTACAAATGCAGAAGAACTTTATGCTTAAATAAAGGAACAAATGAGGAATACATTTGTATTCTTCTCCACAGATAATTTGAGATACATATTTCAGTAAAATATCCTAGTGAGAAAACAAAGGAAACATTCTACTACACAATTTCATATTATCCCCTTCCGATCCAAAAATGATTCTGTTTTGGTGGGTTTAACATGTAGATTCTTTATCTCACCTTTATATCTATTATGAGATAACAAAACCAAAAAATGTTTTCGGTATTTTCTTCACAGCTGTGTAGCAACCATCAGAGTCAAATTTTAAGAAGTTTTAGAAGCATCTTTTGATCTTGTGCAAAAGTTGTAACTTTTCAAGATGATCAGCTAGGACATTTTCAGTATGACAAGTGATGTCACAGCACAATAGTTACACTGTCTACTGTAAGACAGCAAACAATTATACAGAAAAAAGGCGTGAAGACATCTTTCAAAAACAACTGGTTTTCCAAAGAAGCAGGCACAGTTAGTTGCAGTATGCTAAAATAACTGAAATGTCAAATTGTCAAAGGAAGGGCATTTTATGAAGGGAAGCATTCTACAATGGCGAAAATATTCAAGTGGGTTATTGACACATCTACAGAAATAATGCAAAATTCTGCTGTGATCTGCAAATAAAAAGACCTGAACAACAAACCTACGTGATATGAGGTCAAAACACTTTTTCTCCTCTGGGTTTGTTTTCACTTGGCAGGTTAACAGATTGAGCTTTGCTGGAGGTCGGTTAGCCTATTTGAAGATAAAACATACACATTTTAGTATATCCATACTGACTGAGCCCTGCAGATTGAAAACACAGGGTAACATCCCACTGGCCAAAAAGACTTCACAAATGGCTGTTTAATTTTTAAGGTCCCCAGGTTTTGATTCATGTTGTCTTCTGCATCATGGTTCATAAACCCCACATATTCAACTACTTTCTTTACTGGGAACTGGATAGACACTAGAATTTTGAAAGGAAGAAGGGTAGAATCTCTTCAGTTACCACTAACCAGGAACACTTACCTGAAAGAACTGGGTATGAAAAAGAGACAGGTTCATCCTTACATTTAATCCCCTAACACTCAGACATTTTGTTTTAAAAAATTACTTGTTTAGTTTTCAATAATTAACTATTTTGACTCCTGCTAATGTCTTTAAGGGGTCCCCAATTAACCAGTATAGAACAAATGCTGAATTTTTACATCAGTAAAGGGACACAAGTGAAGGAAAATAAGAAGTTTGCACAGAGAAGTCTTGCAGCAAACATATGTAAAAGTAAATTGAGCTAGCTGATTACTGAAAAATCAAGTAAAATAAAGTATATTTTATAATGATGTATGTTTTCTAGTCAAGTTCCTCTCAGCTATTTCAGTTACTTTTCGATTAGAAAGTGACTGTTCTACTAAGAGCAAAATTCACAAGGAACCTGTGTTTTGAAAGTCTCATGAAGGCTACAAAGACTTTCCAAATAGCATGTCTGTACTAACATCTTCTTTCCCTTAACCTACCTGCTCTACAGACCTGGGGGAGGACCTAGAAAGGTATGTTTGCAACCTTGACTTGAGGAATAGCTTTCACTTCCTACAATTCATAACTAGTTTCACTCTTCTTTTGGAATAATTAAATCAGAAAGCAGATTTAACTAGTGAACCTTTGCTCTAGACAATAATATCTAAAAAATAGTACTTTAAACCATTAGGAAAAGACTATTATAAAGATAGTAATATCCACAAACACATTACCACACTTATTGTTGCATTCTAACAATATTAATAGACTGAGTTGCTAAAATAAGATTTAAACATCTAAGCAAGAACTATTACCAAACGAAGCTGTACTATCACATAATGTAATTAACTTGCAATGAATCATAAGCAATGTACATATTCTCACAATCTCATCTGAATTTATTTACGAAAACATTTAATTCCAAAAATCAAGGGACATGTCAAAAGATTACAGATTCCCTTCAAACAATTTGCTAAAACAATGTAGCTGGCCAAAAAAGAACAGTGTAATTATATCTGAAGATCTGTTAAAAAAAATCAAAACCATGGACAAACATAAGCAAGGAAACAATTATGTATTTTTTTCCTGTTTGGAAAAAAAAAGAAGCAGAGTGTCCTTGAAAAATAGCAGGCTCATGCTTTGCCCAGCATAAGCAGCAGACAAAACAAAGTCATGCAAGCTTTCAAAACAATAAATGTGCAGGTCACTTGCTGGGCAATGTAAAACAAATTATACCCAAGAGAGGTTTTTGAGGCAGCAACATGACAACTTATTGACAAGCACATTGTATTCTCTGCCTAATAAATAGCTTTTCAAATTCCAGGCTTCCTGTTAGTAGCAAAAGTGCATACAGTTTTAATTATTTAGTTATAAATTATATATAAATATATATATATAAATATTTATCAATTATTAATTATATAGACACTGGGCAACTCATATATACCTTTCTCACAGGCTCTATGAGAATGTAAAAATGCAATTCAAGTTAAGAGAGAATCCCCTTGCCCCAGGACATTGGATCTGAATTGCATTTGGGACCTAATTAGTTTTCTCTAACTTATGAAATATGAAACTGTAAATGAATGCAGTAAAATGCTTCAGAGAGGTCTGAAGGACCAATGCACACAGGACTTGTCCCTCTGGACAGGAGAATGCAGCAGAAGAACTCAGTATCACAATCTGAGAAACCAAAGAAATGGCTGCAACAACAATAACATATCCTGGGCCAATATGCTGATCTTGGAATGCATACATTTTCCTGAGCTTTTATCTGAAGAACTCCTAACCTGAAGTCTGCATTAACAAAGGTATTAAAAACCCTTTGCATGTGGCTGATAGCACCTCATTCATGCTTCCATCCTGCAGCTGAATAACAGTTTATCTCCACCAGCCTCCCTGACCTGTGCCTGCTGCTTGTGGACAACACACTTCCATCACATGGCAGGTGCTGCCTGGGGAGAAGTTGAAGCTTAAAGACAAAGGGAGGTAAGGCTGTTTGAGCTCCTTAGCCATACCAATTCAGACACTTGGCAGGATTAGGAGACACTAGACATGGAAAACACTAACAAATGTGTAACTACGATTACACTACTTGTTTGAAACCTCTGAGATTCACTTTCCTGATGGAGTCTCTGATTAGACAATTAAATTTCAGACTACTGCTGAGTTTCTGGACACCCATGTTAACATGCCAACACCCTGAAAAGATGTGCAGACACCTTTCACGCCATATACAGACTTGAGCAGCAACTCATGCTCCTTCTTGTAGAAATGGCAACCCTCCATCCAGCAAAACTGACTTATAATCTGTTCTAGCAACAAACAGAAGTGTAGGAATAAAAAAGTTAGGCCTCTAAGGCAATGCAGGAGTGCCATGATACAGAGCTGATTTTACAAAAGGCATGAGCAACTATGTCCACTTAACAGACTGGTTGGCTGATTTCATCATGCATTTTTCCTGGATATTAGTGATCAGCTCCAGGATAAAAACATGAAATCTGTTTGTTTTGCCTTCAGATTGTTCTATTAATCATCACGGTACAGTATTTAGCAGTAAAGAAAGAACAACAAAAAAAGATTCATTAATGAGTCTCTCTTATATTCCTTCCTTTGCAGACAACCAGCAACCATTCTTTAAATATAAATCCAGCTTTGAGGAATCTGATATTTCTGAAATCTTTTTGTCTTGTGACTGCTTGATCTGGAAAGCACTTAGGAATTCCTAATTACACCTTTCAGTCTGCTTCTATCATTTTTTTTTTTATCCATGTATGTTAAATGTGTGAATGCTGATTTCTTTGAAGCTTTTAGTTGTCTAAAAGTAGAGTTGTCTGCACATATGCTAATGCAGGCAGGGTCACAGCTGGGTGACTGACAGAGAAACAAACATATTCTCTCCATCCATCAGGAGAGCACTTGGCAGGCAAGTTTAAGCACCTGCAATTGCCTGAAAATAGCTGTTCTAGAGACTGACAAAGTAGTCCCTCATAAAGAGAGGCTACATGACCAAAGAAGAGAAATCCATGAAGAACACTTAGCCTTTAAAGGAAAAGTATTTACAAATTTGTATTTGATATAGAAAACAAAACCGACAACTGAATTTCTGAGATTTTGATGAACTGCTGGGATAAGAGAACAACACATCATATTTCAGAGACCAGGAGATATCAACCCTGAGAAGCTTGGAAATCAATGTTATTCCTTCCAAATTCTCAGAAGACATTCAGAGCAGCTCAGAAAATCTTTAACAAACAAAAACCACTTCTACCTGTTTCAGTGTCTGTCAAATATTCAATATTTTTTTACATCAACCTGCCATCAATATATAAGGGGGAAGTGAGCATATAAGTGATAAAACCTTTTAGGAGTATATTTTAAAACAAAAAGGGACTTTTCTAATGTTGTAATATAAAAACGTCGAGACCAAACCTGTGAAACCCACCTATCTAAACTCACATTAGAGTATCTGCCTCAGGAATTGATTTTCAGCTATGGTTCCACTGATTTTAGTGGGAATCTCCTGCTTCTAAGAATGTCAGACCATCTGGCAGACAGCTTATAAAAAGAAAAGAAAACAGTGTCTTGATAGACTCAGTAACTGTAGTTGCAAGTGAAAGTTTTCCAATTCTGCTCCACAAGTGGATTTTGTAGCCTCTGCCAGCTCTGAGCTGCCCCAACTACATTCCTACTGGTACCAGTACAGCATGTGCAACATCAAGCACAACCACAGCACACGGAGACACCAGCATGGAATACACCAACAGACTTCTCTCTGACAAAGACACACTCCTACACACCCAAATGAGAAGAGGAATGAACAAGTGGACAGTTCCAAAGCTATAGTAATGACTCTGCTTTGCAGGGCTGGCTTTACACTCCTCCTTAACTCCTGATTATCAATTCTGAAGGCAGCAGCTTGTGGTTAGATGCACAAATGAGAGATTGATTCATTTTTGCTGTCAGGGTCAACTTGTAGTCATAGCAACAGGCATAACAGGATGAAGAACAGAACAGTTCATAACAGGAGCAAGAAACAGGACTGTTTATTAGACCAAGAATGGGAAATACTGTCACTGAGTTATTTTTTGCCTAAAGAAACTTCCTTAAAAGTTTTGAGAAAAAAACATAAAAAATGTTACAGGAAAGCAAAACCAAGTTTAAAGCCAAGTGCAAAAGGTCCAAACCATGAAAGCATAAAGCTTTAAAATTTTAACAAATGTTTAATAGTTATAGTTAGTATCTTCAAATATTGGTAGCAGTAATAAAGAGGGATTTGGAACTCTCTGTTTCCTGTCATTCTGGTAGAAGTTGTTTTTAGAGTTGATTTTCCCCAACAGTTATTCCAATGTAGCTAACAGACTACTATACAGCAGCAAATCTGGGGGAGAAAAGAGATTCAACCTACTCCCAGTTTATCTTGCAATATGATAAGTTGTTTAACTCATATCTAAAAGATGGGTTAATGCCCAACCATATCTTAAAAAAAAAGAAAAAAAAAGGTTAGAATTTGTATTTCTAGGTAGCCTGGTAAAATATGAACATTTCCACAAACTGAGTCACTAAAAAGCCTTTTTTTCCCATTAACAGTCATGAACATTAAAATAGCTGTATTTTTAGATACTGTGTATGTCTTGATATATTTCTAAAAGGCTGCCTTAAAAAATTGTATCCCTCATATTCAAAACACTGCATCAGGAATCTAGCTAATTCCAAATTACAAATATAGACCAGCGTAGTTTGCCTTTCTGTATTAACAACCATGTACGTAAAATACTGTAAACAAATACTTACTGTACCATGGGAAATTGTAAGAAAACCATTTTTAACTGAGCACTTCCTTTTCTGCCACACTTTTCTGATTCTAGTTTAAAGGGGAAAAAAAAAAGGTGACAGTTTAAAATATATTTTGTATTGCATTGCTTGAGCTCTTAGGACCTAATATTTTTCCCAGCAAACTCCAGCAGTACTCACCCATCACTTTTCTTGTACAGACTGCCACTCCGTTCAGTGCCATGTTCCTTGTTTCCTTGAGGCTGATGTAAACTGTAAGCTGTACTCTGACGAATCTGAGAATCCTGAAATAATCAACAGCAATTTGTAATGCATTCCACACTTCCAACCAAACGACCCCCCCATTAATGAGTTTCAGAGCTTTTCCTTCCTGCTCTAATCCAACAGGCCAAATGAACTACACTTTTCTCCTCAATGAGAAATAACAAGATCCATTTCTTTTTTCAGAGGGCACCAAAAACATTTGAGAAGTATTCATTATCAACACCTGCCAAAATCTCTTTACTTGCTTTTATTTAGATTGACTCTTGGTCATCATATGTAGGGGTTGTAACCCGAAACTTAATTGAGCAGAGGGCTTTCCAACTCACATAAACACTGTAGGGTACAAACGTTAAAGATTATTATTACCTGCAATTTATAGTGCACTCTTCCATTGAAAAAAAAAATTACATACATCAATTTGAAGAAGTTATTTTCATTTTGGAAACTAGTCAAGTTATTGTCTGAAAAGGAGAAGAGACCTCCTGGAAACATAGTTCAGGAGTCATACAGGAAAACTGAAAAGTCATTTCCAAAAAAGAATAATTTAAAGCAAAATAACTGGAACAAAGTAGAATTCTGAGACAGGAAGAGACAAGGATTGATTGAACCCTTCTCACTGCTCACAGAACTACCCAGAGGCAGGACTCACTGCTGCAAGAGTCCAACTCCTTAAAAAAATGAGAACCTGAAAATGAGGAATCTGATGTGTCACACTATATTAACAGCAGTAACATGACAGAATGGACTTTTAAATACATACAGTAACAATGACTATTACTTAAAATTTTCATTTTTTTCTCTTCTACTGTAATTGCTCCATGGACATAATTACTCTTCTGCTATATATGGCAGGTAATACAAGTATAGTAAGGAAAAAAGCCCCAAAGGAGATCACCAATATGACTATGAACTACTCGACACATGATGGTAAGGACAGAGCTCCCACTACGCCCTTGTTCAGAGCACTTATGACTCCACACCTCCGAGCTGCAAGATTTCATGCTCATCCTGAATACACTGCTGGAGCTCAGTGGTCCTGAGAACCATGAGCTGAGCTCTACACAGGCTGCAGCACTCCTAGGTGCTCCTTTTCAAGACAAGTAACCTGTGCCCACTCCCTGCCTCTCACCAAGTGATCCAGGAAGCCATAGCAGGTAGCTACATCATCTGAGCCTTTTAAAGGCCCTACAGAACTACCACTTTGTTATCTGTGCCTGACAAAGCATCCCTTCAGATTTAAACCAGTCTGTTTATCGTTCCTCTCCAGTTTGTTTACATAGAATTATTTGGTTTTGCACTCTGGCTGCACAACATAAAGCCAGGACAACATTTTTAAAATATTCCTGTCACTCATTAAAAACTGCTGCACGCATACATTTACTGACTTCTGAAGGAAATCTGATCTGACACTGCCTATTGTGCCCTCCCAATGCCTTGATCTCTGCCTCCCATTAGTCAGTAAAGGAATTCCATTTCCAAGATTAGAGGCCTTACAGGAAATTAATTTCAGTTCTCCCCATCCTCAATTATGTAAAGATTACATATGACCTCCAACACCTGCTCATAGCATCATTCCCATTACTTTAGTCTGTGCTGCTACTTTTTGTGCCTTATTTTCTGCCTCATTTCAGCTCCCTCCCTTCATCTGTTTACACTCAGCTGCTGTGTTTGGCCAAACTGGCAAACCGATAATACAAGCTTCCTGCCTTATTTCAGCAGGAGAGGAAGCTGCAGCAGCTGACGTGTATTTCCACACATTCATGACTATGAACAGAATCTAAAAAATGTAATACTATTTCATGAAAAGAACTTTAGGACAAATATATTGTCCATTTTAAATTCTCAGCTCAGGTCTTGTCCAAATCAATATTGTCCAACCTGATTGCCAAATGATGGTTTTCCACAGCTGTCTGATAAGAAGTTCATGATTTTGATCTAGATCCTAAGAGACGGGATACCACCCCACAAATCACCACTACAATTAACATCCTTCCGGGCAAGTTCAGCATGCCTTTTCCATATGCAGGCTCTCCAAAGGATCTTCCCTTATTTCTGGTTTGCATACTGTACGAAACAGAGATACAAATCACACATAACAGGGTCAGACCCAGTGGCCTCACTGGAGGAGCAGAAACAATGTACATTACCTATGGGAGGAAATGGATCACTGCAGGATAGAGGACACACACCTAGTGCAGAGTATTGCCATTTTATGTATATATTGAACATAACGAGATCAGAACAGGCTGAAGTACACAAGCTTAAAGAACTGAACTTTGACCACTTTATCAAATTTGAAATGCAGATAAGCATATAAAAACAGGTGAGTCATTTAAAATTTGCAGCATGTTTTTAGTGAATCACTTCACTGACCATAGTAAGGTTTGAAATTCTTTCTTCCAAAGTCTATAAAGATATACTGACTTCTAAGTCAAGCTGAACAGCAGAGCTAAAAATGAAAGAAATGTGAAAACAGTGTTCTCTAAAGATGGTCTGTGACTACTGGTAAGAGATATCTAAAATCCTGTTTATCAGCCCCACTAAGTGAACACAACAGAACTTTTCATACAAGGTGCTTCAACCTATACACAACAAATTTTGGCCAGCCATTCCACAGCTCCCATGGAGCAGGCTTTTTAGACTGTTTGGATCACTCCGGTGTGCAAAGCCACCAAAAAAAGCTCTTACAGCTCTCCCAGCGCCTGAGCTTCTCTGACATTTACAGGATCATTGCCAAAAGGATGTTTCAGAGATCCATCCCTTGTCTATTACAGCCCCACAAAGTCTCCAAAAGATGTATCTATCAGAACACCCTGCAAGCAGCCTTTTCTATAGTACAACTACTGTAATTTTTGTCAAGAAACACAAAATTTATCCTATTTTGCAGTGACCTAAATAGATTATAGGTTCTACCAAAGAAGCAGAAACAAATCTAAACACTACAGTCACAGCAGGTGACCTTACCCAAGGTCATGGGAACAAGAATAGTTAAGGCAATACAACTCTAAGGTTGACTCTCAAACTTGCAGAACTTCTACATTTGTAAAATGAAGCTTAAAAATTAAAAATTAGGAAGGCGTACACAAAATTACATTTCAAAAAGAAGTTTCAATACAAACCAGGTTTGAGGAAATTGCATGCAGGAAGAAACTATGCATACAGGCACAATGAAAAAAGGTTCCCTACGAGTGCTTGTGTGTTCAGTTTTTTAAACACAACAGGAACAATATTTGTCAACATTCTGTCACTTCATACATGAAGTCCATTTTAATTAAAAATACATTTATCTTTAAAGTCTTGCAAGAACATCAAATCAAGCAAGTGGATTTAATTCCCCAAAGAAAGTACAAAGGAAATCAGGAATTTGTCTTATAACAATTTTCTTTCCCAAGAAAATTCTGATCAATTTTTTGGTAACTTTTTTCTTTCTCTTTTTTTTTTTTTTTNTACACCAAAGAGGAGAAAGAAAGAGCCAGTCTTTTCACGCCAATAGACAACAGCTCAGAGGAAAAATCCAGTTTCTTGAAATCTGAATGGATATCATGCCACTATTTCCATTAAAACATAGTTAACACTTACTCTCCTAGACTTCGGTCACAAAATGTAAATGCATTTCAGGAAGGAAAAAGAAATCAGTTATAGTAAAGAAAATTACAGTGCAACATGAATAATATTAGTGGGTTGTACAGTAAATTATACAAGAACTCTTTGACATCCCACTGATTATTGGTATTTTCAAAACCTTTAAAAATAATTCTAGTACTTCTCATGCACTGCAGGTAAGCATCTATATCTAAATTTGCAGAATTAATAAACAATGACTATAGCATAAAGCACTTTTTATACTTGTATTTTAAATATCACAAACCCTGTAGAAATAACAAATTTATGTGTATTATTAATTTTTGAGTCTGTGAAAGGGTGTGTACTAGTCACATCTTCCATACACATTTAATATCAGTATCACTGACAAACATTCTCAACAACCATGAAAAAAAGCCAACTACTTCTGGTATCTCTCTTGAGCACAGACCCAACTAAAGGAGGACACCTGCTAACACACCCTAAACATCAAAGACTCCTTCTTGAGAGCGGGCAATTAATGGCTACCCCAAAGCAGTCACCATTTCCACGAGGATCCCTAGTCTCTCATTCTACCAAGCTCAAATTTGGAAGTTTTTGGCAAATCAGTGAGGTCTGAATGCCAGGCAGACTCTAAGGAAGTGCCTGCTGATCTTATGGCACTTTGTACACAATGGTCATTATCACAAACTTCCTGCAGTAACGAAGTGAAGAGTGTTCAAGACTGTTCCAAATGCCTGTTGACAAGGCACAGACTCACATGGGTTTGGGTTGGGATGGGGGCTTTGAAGATCATCAAGTCCAACCCCTGGCTGTGGGTAAGGACTTCTTTCACTAGATTACATTGCTCAACACCCATCGTCTGTCACCAGTAAAAGCTAGGAGTCACCATAACTTTTATGGCAAGATCAAAGCAAGACCGGAAAAGATCAAGGAAGTCTGAGCTCCGTAGACTAAACTGTTTCATTGTCATCCCTCTCAGAAAGAGAATCTGAAAAGGGGGAGGGGGTTCATTCATCACTTACTCATGGCCCAGCCGCCACATAAAGGAAGCTGGCTGGCACTTATTTATATGAAGAGGAGGCACTAGCAATCTGAAACAAAAGTAGACCCAGTATCTAGGATTACATTATACAAAAGATGCTAACTTCCAGATCAGAGTTTGCCAAACAAAACTACTCCAGAATTCATTCAATCTGACAGCAATCGTAATAGGAACTCGAAAAATACTTATTAGATTGCCAAACTGACCCAGATCTTGCACACTTGAACACTGGCATTTCGCAGCAGAGTAGCAAACTTGATTGTCATTTTTGCAGATGACGACAGAAGTGTTTTGGGATTTGAAGTTCAGTTTTACATAATCTTTATACAGTTTGGAATAATACTGTGAGATAAGGTTCTACGAATAGGGTCTTCTTGATACTGCCCAAGTTCTTTCATTCTCAGTTTGAGCAACAGTGCACCATCTGAAGTATTTTACAATACTGATAACAAAAAGAAATTACTTTTCAGTAAGTCTCATATTTTTAGTGGGCATTCATTTTTTTAAAAAACTGCATTTGTCAGAAACATTCAATATCAGCATCAAAACAAAGATGAATGAACAAAAGGAATTAGATGTCTGATAAAAGTTAAAATAACTCTATTTTGAATATTAACATTACATTACAAGTAATTAAAATAGGTATTCCAAAGTTAAACCACCTTATATGCTCACCTCTTTCTGATCAACTTGGAGTGCTGATTTTAAAATATCTCTGAGCTGTGTTAATTGTCTTCGTTCTTCATCTTGTGCTTGTTTAATCTTGAATGAAGAAAAACACAGGTTAAAAATAACATTTTTAAAATTTTCAATGCAGGTCTTTCCAATTTGCTGCTTAATTGATTCATTTTTTGAGAAATGTTCAGTGAGAATGAAAGCAAAGAGAAAAGATAATGTGATCAGTTTCTTTTCCTTTGTATCTTCAGGAAACTTGATAATGATTAGGATATTGCTGGGTTAAGACTTTGATACTGCCTCACAATGCTCTTGCTTCCTTGCGTTCCATTTGAAACCACATGTTATTTTCCACTTAATAAACACTTAAGAGCAAAGGCTGTTTTCATAACATTTTACACAGTGGAATCCTGAACTGGAACTGAGGCTTCTGAAGGCTATATTAAAACAAGATTTTACTCAACAATCTACTCCAAACCTTAAATGCAGACTATTAAAACAGTCAGGCAACCTGAACCAAAATTATCATGCTTCTACTGTAAAAAACTAAATTTACCACACAAATATGAGAGGCTGCTACTCACTGTATAAAGATCTGTCGAGAGTGTCTCAATTGAAGGCTTGAGACTTTCAACTGCTTTTAACCCATCCTGAAAGAAACTTAAAAAGAAAAGCAAAAAGCAACCTGTTACGAAACTTTACTTTGTATTTTCTGCTTAGAAAGTTGCCAAAGGAAGATATGCATAATATTATGCCACGCCACAAACTTCAAAACACTAAACTTTAATCCATCTTTGACTGACCCACCTCTTTATTTCCATCATAGCTTATTCTAACATGCAAAATCACCAATTAGACTCAGAACTGCCACAAAAATTTTCCTTATTCTCACCTCAAATACAAGTTCTCATCCCATTTGCTGAAGGAATCTTGCAGAACATGCAAGAATCATTTGCAGAAGAGCAAAAGTTCTAGTAGATATAAAATAATTGTGATTTCTTGAAGCCACATAATTTCATGTCTGATGCAATCACTTTACTAAAGAAAAAACCCTTTGTTTCCCAAGCATTTATTATGGTCTATATAAGGTCTATACATGACCTATATATGGTCTATATATTATGGTCTACAAACGGAATGCTACATCTTTCTGTAGTATATGTATTTTGTATTGGCAGAGTAATGCTATCTATGCCAAGTATTCCGGTTCTTTAAAAAAATAATTTGAGATTTAAAAAATAAATTTTAAGTAGTGACAATTACATGCATATTTGATTAAATATTGCTGCACTGTTTGCAACATACAATATTTTCACTCTGGGGAGCAGTCATGAAAGTGCCACCACAACACATTCATTAGTGTTTATGTTGCTGAAATTTTATTAAATGGACAGAGCACATTAATGACATACTGCAAATGCAACTGATTTTAAAAGCAACACAGCTATTTAGGGAAGAAATACGTAGATGAAGACTGCTGTTTTAAGATGAAAACTTACTCTTTTCAACAGGTTAGCAGTGGTTCTTTCAAGTTTATAGTGGTGACTTCATTGCTACATGACAGATTTGTAAGACTACCATAACAAAAGCACATAATTCTAAAGAGAACTGTGTGTTTTGTTACTGGGTCCTCCTTCAATAAACTAGAAAAAGAGTGACTTTTTCAATATAGTTTTATTCCACTGCTTATGCAACTTCTTTGTCTTGAGCACAAAATTAATTTAGATCATTGTTAGATACACTCAAAGAAGTCCATCAAAACTAATGGACCACTAAGTAATACATAAAACTAAAAGCCTTGTTTCAAGAGTAGGAAATGGCACATTATTGTTTGGTATTCCTTTGGAACATACAATTATATTCAATGTAACAAGCTCAACATCATTACATGTTTCAGAATATAGTAACAAAAGCAATGACTAATCTGACAAAAGCAATCTGTCAAAAGAAATCAGCAAGAACAGCTGAATTTTACGATTTATTTTGAAAATTCTACAAAAGTGTTATGATGATGTCAAAAGCTGAAAACAAAACATTGTTCCAATTAATGTAGATATAAAGAAAAGTAAAACATACTTGCACTGAGCATGAAAATACTTGATCAAGTTCTGAAGCAAGTCCACTCCTTTTTTAATCTTGATTTCATTGACTTTCAGCAGGTACTGTTCAAACAATAGTTCACAAAATAAATTACTTACTAATGCTACAGGGTTTTTGTTAACACTTTGTTTTCCGTTATATTTCAACAAGTTTTAACAGTTGCAGATTTACAAAACCTAAAAGAAAATGCAGCAAAAAGTGGCTTCAAGAGTTAAATTACACAAAAGGGATTCTTGTCACTGCTGATTTTTGATATCCTGTGAAGATGTTTCACTACAATTTGTTCAAATTGTTCGAATATCCTTTGTGGCTTCTAAAAAAAGCCTCTGTTAAAGAAAGCATGAAAGGGTTTGTGTTGTACATTTAGGAACCCATTCTTACACCTAGCAGCACATCTAAAACTGTATCTCAATAGCTGTTAAATTCATTGCTAAAGAGGTGGCATTAAGGAGGAAAGCAGTGCACTAAAGAAAAAAGTGAGGGATTATTTTAACAAACTTTAAAATCTGCCTGTTGATTTGATAGTTTTCTTTATCAAATCCTTATGCATGGTAATTACAACAAATTACAGTTTAGCAAGAGACTTTTCAAAAAATCTATCAAGTGCAAAAGAAGTGTAAATACCGTCCTTTTGCACAAGGCACAATCAAAGTCCATATTAAGTGGCAGCTCCTCCCCTGAATACCATAGCATAGGTATGCCAGCCATACAAGCAGAAGTATGACCGATCAAATATCAAAGTCCTTAACTGTCCATTAAATGACAACAAATTTTAACCCCAACTTAGACCTCCAAGCAAAGGAGTGAACGTCTTCTTAATGATGCTCTAATAGATCTGGTTTTCCCCTTCTCACAGTACACCCTAAATGTTTTAAACCAACTAAAGTAGCATCCAGGTGCCAGCTTTCAGTGTTGCAGGTTCTTATGCTGGTTCAGGTGAACAAATGATGAGTCTAAAAGCAGACATGTGCACTGGATAGTATTTAGTTACAACAATCACCTCTCCAGCTCCTGTTAATTTAAAATGGACCTCTAGGCATCTGGAATTCAGTTCACTTTAATAATTTATAGAGAATTAGTCTGTACTTATGATAAAACTTCAATATGTCACCCTTCTGACTTACTATCAAAACAAAACCAAAGTCCTGTTTTATGACTATTCAGAGGTAACCGAGTATAAACTTCTTTTCCGCAAAATCAGAAGAAATACAGGATACACTTCAGCTATTCTACATTTAAGGTAATTTTGATCCAATTTCACAGACTTCACCCTGCACTACCACTACACTGACTAAAGTGAACTCTTCCTTTACTGTGACACAGCAAGAGAGAAGCATTTGTTCCTAGTTGTTTCTTAGGAAGGATATAGATGGGCAATTCACTGACAACATCCATATGTTCATTAGTTACTCAAATCCCTTTATCAGTTTTGAACATTTTAGTCTGACTCTGTATACGAATGTGAAGCTTTTCTCTTAAGTATGAGGACATGTAGTTACTAAAAGTGATATTCAGGACAACTGCAGTTATGCTATGCTGGCATATGAGTCAAATACTCTATCATCATTACAAGAAAGGCAGTAGAAACACCCATGGTGTATTTTTGGGCTAATGCATACTAAAAAAGAGCACAGCAACTTGAGTTCCCAACCACAGAGCCAGACATATCCTTAAATGAATCTAACCAAAAAAATTCACGTCAGATTTAAAATACTGCAAAATCACAGAGATTTTGAAGCAGAAACATTCTGAAACAACTTGAAAGACAACTGGATCCCACCCTTAGCACTTTTTTTCTGCACGAACCGAGCAGTGTGCTAGGTTAGAGCCTCTCCTCATAATAACACAACAGCTGACAGCACAGGGAACAATTCAGAGAATGATCAAGGGCTTAAAATAACTTGCAGTGAAGTAGTAGTGTAAAGACTTATTTATTATAATCTCCTAGTGTTTTACTGAGCTTTGCATTAATTTACCTGTTAAGTGAAATTAGAAAATATCTAAATTCCCTGCAAAGTTTGCCCATCAGGATAATAAAAAACCGTATTTTCACAAATGGAGTCAACAAATAACAAGGCATTTCCCTTTAATATACAGCTGCTATTAAACAATTGCATCTTTCAAAATTTTCCTAAAAAGAGCAGCAGAACAATAATAATTTCACACCTGAATCTTACCTCACACATCTGTAACTGGAAGAACCTTCTTTCTTTCTCCATCTCTTCAGCAATTTCAGCTCCACTTATTTCTGTACGAATCATCCCATGCAGCTTAGCATGCTCTTTTTTTTCCTTCTCTATTTTTGTACTGTAAGGCAAAAAGAATCAACCAATGAAGTGAGAAATCCACAGCCTCTCAGGAAATCAGATTATTCACAAAGTCTACTGACAGATGTGGAGTCAAACTCCAGTAGCTTTGCATATGACTTACTTCCAGATGACATTTCATTTGAAATTTGACAATGACTAAAGATCAGCAATGACATACAGTAGCTGAAATCTAATTAATCATCTGTTTAAGTAATGTTCTGACAGATATTCCAAAAGAAGACAATAAATGAGAATATACTAAGTTCTTGCTCCAAAGAAAGAAAATACAGGAAAAAATAATGAGTTTTAATTGAAAACATAGGGGGGATGTTTAATCCCAACAGAGCAAACACTGGTTAACAAAGTTCAATTATGTCACCAGATTTATTGAGTCTTGCCTGTCATCAAGTCATCTTCTATATATACAGGGTTTATAAGCCAAAATCACAGTTGCTGTCTCTACTTGCTGCTGAGCCAGTTGGCACTGGCAATGCCGACCAGCCGGCTGTGTTGCAGACTTCAAAGTCTGCTAGACCAGCTGTCCTAATTCCCTAAAAGTTTCCATGAACATTTTCCAAGAGCTCTGAATAAAACAGGTTCTCCTGCAGAATATAAATGAATAACCAATGCCTGGCATATTCCCAAAAACTCACTTCTGCATTCGTTAAAGCTATTCTCCATATTATTTCTAAATGCAGTAGCATAATTTGACAATGCAGTTAGACAAGTCTAATATAGAAAAAAAAGAGTTATTAAGGAAAGAAAATACACAAGGGTGTTTACTTTTTGAAGACCTTTGGTTTGCCACTCATGCCGTTTAGAACCTTAAAATTCTGAAAAGAGCTTCCTGAGGAAATGCTATACTGCTTTTGAAAAATAGGAAGCATTAAACAGGAACACAGGAAGGAGATCAGAGGAACATTAACACACACAACTGTCCTACCTCCTCTTGGGTAGTCAAGTGTCTCTCAGCTCTCTCTCTGAAAAGATGACATGTCTCAAGTACTCTCTTAACCTGATGTTAACATTACCCTAGCAGTTTATGGGAAAATGTCTAGAAGGTCTAAGGACTTCCAGTCAACAAAATACTCTGTACTTGCACTTCTCAAGAATGAGGAACTGTCTCCTATTACACCTCAAGCAGCAAGGGAAGACAAGAATTAATTCCATTAATCCTACCCCTCAACATTCCCACTGGGAAGCAATTCAAAAAACCCCACTGTGCTCTCAGCACAGGCAGACACAGCAGAGCCAGCCCTGTGCAGTATTCCAGCAGTCAGCACGGTGCTCCTCCTCAGCCCATCACATCCCGCCAGAAGTACACGTTTGGAAGGAAGCTCCTCTCCTTTGAAATAAACATTCTGAAAACCTTTAGTCACCTGAATCAAACTCAATTCCAGAATATTCTGTTTGCATGAAAAATAAGTTTGTACCCCTACTCAATTAGTCCCAATTACACTATTTTGTAGGCACATAAAACAAGAATCCAAACACAAGAATTAACCAGACAATCCTGAGCAAGAAAGATAAACCTTTACAAAAAAGATTCACAGAAAATTATAAATATGCAGCTCCTTTCTAGCACACACTCTAGAAGAGTTCACATTGCATCATAAGTGATAGTTCTGAAACAGTCAGACCTCAGAGGAAAGATCCAGGATATTTCAGTTCTCTCAATTTCCAAATTAACCTAACAGTTCTTGAGGACAGAGAACTCACTGGCATGTGACCAGGTGTGTGAAGGCTAATAACTACCAATTACTATTGAATAGTATTTTCATTGTTTACAGAGAACAATACTCAAGCATAAGATAATAAACCATCTCCAAAACCTTAGGAGTTTATTAGCATATCATAAGGTATCTCAAATGCTAGTTAAACCAAAAGACAGCTAACACTGCCAAAGAGACAAACACTATGCACAATATCACAGCATACATTGTATTCCTCCTAAAGAAAGCTAGATTTTGGTGAAAGAGTCCTTTCTGCTCTTTAATGGAAAAATCATACTCCATAGGCAAAAAAAATAATTAAACCAAGACAAAAATATACTGACCTCTATCAAGCAATTCAGAGAAAGATATCCTTGAAGCCATTTGGTGGAGCTTCAGACTACCTGTCTTCAAAAACTCAAAAAGATACTTTACCAAAAAACCCAAATAATCTCTCAGTGACAAGTATCAGAGATACATGATGGTGCATTTCAATTTGCATTTCCTCATTATTTATGCTTTTGATATCTAACTACTTCTTCATCTTTGTAATTCAGAATTTATCCTGATGTTTTGCTACAGTAATTTGCTACCTCCTACCTGACTGATACTACAGGACACTTTGTTTTTAGAAACAAAGAAACCCCTCACAGCCGTGGTGCACGCAAATCTTCCAAGTGCTAAACACTGGCTGAGTGTCCTATCCAAATGCAAGGTTCAACTCAGCTTCAAGTGTCAGTCGATTGTGACATTAAACAAATCCTTTTGGCAAAGACAGTCCTGTAACATAAGACTGGGGTTTCCAAGTGTTGCAGGGTATTCAGGTTTTCCAGGCAGATCAATTAACCCAAATTAATAAGAAAATTGTGAAAACTCTAAGAAATACCCTAGAAGCCATAAGAAAGCAGCAAATGTGTTATAATGCTGCTGTTCTTGAAGCTCATGCAGCACATATCCCAGATACAGACTTTGCTGACTAAGATTAAAATGTGAGTATATGTCAGTCCATTTACAACACAGCTGCACATAACTAATATACAGTGAGCTCAGATGTGTGTAACAGACAAGCAAAGCTGAAATACAGGATGAAGAATTACAACAGTAAAGTCAAAGAGATACAAAGTGAATGGTCTCACCCATCCAGTTTCCAATATAAGACTATTTTTACAGCTTCAATTTGAAAAGCAACCATCTTTCAATATAAATTATACTTTGCATTTCAAATAAATCAATTTTGTCATACAGATCATGGTATAAATAAACACCAAAGACGTTTATTTATATTCTGCCAGTCAATAAGGGTAAACAATCAGAGCACCCTGTGTACATGCAGCAGTAGTGAACTGGCTGGCTGGGAAGCAACTCTGTCATTCTTCCTCTCCTTCTCCATAGAGCAGTAAGCCAGGCTGAGTCTGGGTACATACATGAGAAGGTGTAAAGACTGAGAATAGCACCTGGAAGAAACACAGTTGAATTCATAGCACTCTGGAAAAAGGAGTGCTTCTGAAGACTACTTTTTTGATAAAATAATACTAGACATTTTCATTTCACATATCCTCTCTTTGTCTAGTCTTCCTTTTCAGCCTGACTCTCTAGGCTCTGGCCCTGCAGCTTTTTGGTGAAAGACCCTCTATTATTTCACTCTACAGCCTGTCAGTGCTGACAGTAGAACATGTCTCTCCTATCATTCAAGTCCTCAATGGAGAAGTCATGTTTTCCCTTTGGAAATGCTGGAAAGGTTTTCCCTTTCATACATCTGCTCTGAGTGATAAAGGGGAAGAGGGCAGAAGGAGCAAAATGTACTCAAGTGTTTTCATCATTTCATCTGTAACATCTGCAGATTCATTCAAATACTTTTCCCACTTAATTTGTAGATAATCTCTTTCAAAATAAAAATACTTAATATGAAATCTTAGACTTGAAACAGTATATTGTGGATATGATTACCTGGACTTCAGTAAAGCCTTTGACACTGTTTCCCACAGGATTCTCCTGGAAAAACTGACTTCTCATGGCTTGAACAGGTGCACTGTTCACTGGGTAAAAAAAAAAAAAAAAACTGTCTGGAGAGCCAGGCCCAGAGGATGGTGGTGAACAGAGTTAATCCAGCTGGTGACTGGCCACTAGGGGTATTCCCCAGGGTTGGTGTGGGGGCCAGTCCTGACTAATATCTCTATAAATCACCTGTAAAAGGGGATCAAGTGCACCCTCAGTAAGTCTTCAAACGACACCAAGTTGGGGGGGAATGTGGATCTGCTGAAGGGTAGGAAGGCTCTGCTGAGGCTGGATCAATGGGCAAAGGCCAATTGTATGAAGTTCAATAAGGCCAAGTGCCAGGTCCTGCACTTGGATCACAACAACCCCAGGCAACACTACAGGCTGGGGACAGAGTGGCTGGAAAGCTGCCCATCAGAAGAGAGCCTGGAGGTCCTAGTCAGGAGCCAGCTGAACATGAGCCAGCGTGTGCCCAAGTGGCCAAGATGACCAAGGGCATCCTGGCCTGTATCAGCAATAGTGTGGTTAACACGACCAGGGCAGTGATTGTCCCCCTGTACTTGGCACCGGTGAGGCTGCACCTCAAGTGCTGTGTCCAGTTCTGGGCCCCTCAAAGACACTGAGGTGCTGGAGCAAGTCCAGAGAAGAGCAGCAGAGCTGGTGGAGGGTCTGGAGCACAAGTCTGAGGAGTAGTGGCTGAGGGAGCTGGGACTCTTTAGGTTCTTGAAAAGGAGGCTCGGAAGGACCTTATCACTCTCTACAATTACCTGAAAGGAGGTTTTAGCAGTGGAATTTCAGTTTCCCCTCCCAGGTCACAAGAAATAGGATACAAAGAAACTGCCTCAAGTTGCGCCAGGGGAAGTTTAGATTGGATATTAGAAAAAAATTTCTTCTGGAAAGGGTTGTCAAGCATTGGAACAGGCTGCCCAGGGGAGTGGCTGAGTATATACATCCCTGCATGTATTTAGATGTGCAGATGTAACACTTAGGGACATGCTTTAGATGTGGACTTGGCAGCATTAGGTTTATGGCTGAACTTGATCTTAAAGGTATTTTCAAACTTAAATGATTGTATTATTCTATTCTATGATTCTATATTTAAGCTACCTTGTTCACTATGGTTCTCTGTCACTATTTTCAAGCTGTGATGTCCACTTTGTTTTATGTACTTGCTTTAAAAGGAAACATGGCGGAAATATCTAGGAGCTATGATTATCAATGATCTACTGAGTCAAGTTAGAGCTGAAGAAGTAAATTGAGAAAAGCTAGCAGAATTTTCAGATAATTTTTTTTCATATTGTTTAGAACATGAGTCTACCAAACTGGAAATACCATCACTTAAACAAATAGCTGTGCAGACATCTTAACAGATGACTGTATTTGACTTTGTTCATTTTTCCATTGACTTCAAATGGTTCAGAAACAAATCAACGATAGTTATTTCTAGATATGAGCACTTGCATTTCTTCACAGTAATGTATTTCTAATGCCTGGATCTCAAAATGCCATAAGCACATTCAAACAACTTGTTCTCTTCACTCAGTTGTGCACAAGAGACCTCATGCCCAGTTTTTAAAATAAGAATGGCAAAGGAGGAGAGGCAGTCAGCCTTCCCAGGAATTGCTCATTAGTTTTCATTTAACCTTTACGTTTCATAGCATTAGCACAACACTTATTAAAGAAGACTTCTGAAGAAAATAGGCATTTACAGGCCCCAAAATAAGACAACTTTATTTTAAAAAAACTAACATTTCTTTCTTTTCAGGAAAATCAGGTTTATGTCCAGAATACAGACATATTCAGCTAAAAAAATATTGTAAATAATATGCTTCAGTAAGTTTATGCTTCTATTTCCTGTGCAAAATTGATACAAAGTCTTTACCTTGGAATCTACCACAACAGGACCGATTAAACTGAAGGACGTGGGTGAAATCTGGCTCAGCGCCTTGCTGAATCTGATCTGTCTGCTGGGAGAATGAGCAGTTTTTATGACAAGTGTACTCCTTCCCCATATGGTCCCCCGGCACTCCTGCCATTAGTGTTTAAGTACAAGGGGGAAAGCAACTGCCTCGTAACAAAACGAGCCCATTCTGAAACAGCTCTCCCGAAGGACACAGACCAGTCCCGCTGCGCTGCTGGAGTGGCTGGCAGCATCTCCCAGCTCTTATGAAGGAAATTACAACTCTAACTGAGGTCCCAAGAGAAGTGCACTGCTTTACAGCTTCAAAAACATTCAAAAATCTTTATGGCTCCAACTGACTCATGTTAATGATTGACGGTGAGAAAAGATAAATTATTCATGAATGTCACCTCAGGATAGTCCCAATTTTTGACTGCGGTAGGTTTGCATGAGGCTATATGTTACTTGCTCCTCATACTACCGTATTCCAGAGCAGCCCCAGGATGAAAAGAAATAGGGATACAGCTTCCTACAGTTACTTCAGCTAAGGTGATCTTAGTCTGAGAAGTTAGGTAGCTACAGGGCAAAGAAACTGCATAGTAATCAACAATGATGGCTGGTGATCCAAGAGCATCAGAATGGATCTTAACATCTCTCTCCCAAACAAGAACTAGATACATAGTAATTTTAAAACACATTTAATTACATACAGAGGTTGAAGCAGCATCTCAAAAAATGTTATGCAAATAAAGCAAAGTAGACACCTGTCCTGGGTTGCAGTGTATTCTATTACCATCTACATGAACTGTTGACACCAGGTGGGTGGTGTTGCTTGCCTCCTCCATCTGGACTATCTTCTGCTAATAAGTTTTGCCACATGACTCATACATAACCCATTCCTGACAATATTGTGTCAATGGCCTCACCACATGACTGACAAAATTACATCATCCCATCGTGGGATGCTCCGCCCAGAGGGAGGAGACAAGCATTCCATCCTGGATATAAGGTGAGATTGCAAACACCACAGGCAGCCCTGTCTACTGGCTTCCCAGAGGACAAGAGCTACCACTGGAGTTTCAGCTGGAGACCAGACTGCTGAATCACCGCTTCAACTGAGCTACTACGTTTGGACTGCTACCACCACCCCAACAGGGTGTCAGGTTGTATCTGACTTTGTCAGTGCTTTTCCTTGTATTATTTCACTTATTTTTAATTTTTCCTATTGAATTTTATCCTGACTTGCGATCTCCCACTGGTTTGTTTTCAAACCAAGACAATACAATTTTAAAATTCCTTTATTTCTTTTCATATAGGTCATACTTGGGTATATTTGCACCCAAGAGGTCATCACAAAGGTGCAAGTAAGAGAGATGAAATAGTGTGACAAATAAGCTTAAATTTTTACTTATAAAGACAGCAATCAATATAAAAACTGTCACTTCCCCACAGACTACAAAAATACCACTTCATTATCTGGCACATAGCATCACAGGTCTGTACTTGTGACTAGGAAACGCAGATGAATGATATGATGTTAAGCATATGATACAGAGGCATGTGCAGAAAAAGAGCAGCCTAGCAGCCTTGAATAGTTTGTTAACCCAAACGGAAAAGTAAAAGAAAGAAAAAAAACTCTAACAGGAAGAATTTTAAAAAGAGTTATTCACCTATTTGAAGAAATATCACAGAAAAGACAGCTCACTAAGCACACACCTAAAATTGGTTTTAGGCACAATCCAAACAAGTGGTTAATCTAAAGTAACAGACTGAAGAAGGCTGAGCAAACCTCTGGCTATCAGCACCTACATCCACCATTCTACTTTGGCAATACAAGCTGTAGGTGAGACTGAGGTTACCTCTCCCAGTTCCTTTGTCCTTTTTATTGAAGCAGAGAGCATGAAGATACCACAACATAACCCCCAAAATTCACAATTAAGAATTCTTGAGGTGAGTCTGCATCTACCCACTGCTACAGATGACCAAAACACACAGCTATAAGGAAGTTTAGATCAATTTGGGCCAGACACAGAATGAAAAGACTTATTTTCTTAAGAAACCTCAGTGGCATGTATAATAGCAACCCAGAGAAACCTCTTTTTTACAGAAATTGTTTTCCTATGCCCAAAAATTAGTATGAGAAAAAAAGCCGACCTGAACAGATTCAGGCTCAAATTAATATTCTCATCCTAAATTGAAAATCACATCATTAAACTTCCTATCTCTGGTTTTTAAAGACAAATGCTCCATAGCGACAGCTCATAACATCTCAATTTATGTGGGAACTGATCTTATGCACAAGAGGTCTGACAAATCCCACCATCCTACTGCAGGGGCAGGGGTCTCAGGGAAGTTCCAAGACTGAATTTAACTCAACAAAACCATGGAAAACTGGTTTGCTCCTTGGTATAAGCAACACAGTTTGCACTGAAAAACAGTATTCTCTGACTGCCAATCTTATGCCATGAAAAGTAATTTCTGCTCTTATAAAACAGCCTACAAAAAAGGCAAAAAAGACCAGCCCATTGTTTTAAAGAATTTTCTTGTACATAGAATTCCCAGGCTCCCTATGCTGAGCCTCAACCAGATGATCCTTCAGTCTTGATCAATGTCAAGGAGTCCAACAGGCTGGAGTAAGAGCTTAAAACTCTGCAATATAGACATGGAGATTTCATCTAACCACTTAAAAAAATTAGAGCACTTAGTAATTGTACCAGCCCACCACTTAGAAATACCAAAAAAATGGTTCATGGATCTGAAGGAACTTCCTGATGAGTATGTGCTACCTTCAACTTTTGCACGTTGAATAACCTGACACCTAAATGGCTTAGAAATGAGCATTGTCAAGAAGGTCTGCTTCATTTGTTAAAAAATCTTGCAGAAAGTAAAGATAACTGCAAGTGGGAAAAAAAAACATTTCAGATCAAAACCCAAGTGTCTTACTTGAAAGCAAAGTCATAAAACAGGCTTTCTAAAGGATTGCCAGTTGAAAGAAAAAGAAAAAATCTCATTATATCATACAAGCAGCAATGGATTCAATCCCACAGACAGAAAACACATCGTCAGCTTCACGTTTTCAGGTCCTGAATGACACAGCACACAGAGCAACACTTCCAACATGTCCATGTCTCATTCTCAAATGAGAATCCTCAAATATACAGATACATTTTCAAAGGGGATTTTTTTACTTCTCAAGTATTTAATTAAATTAAATAACGACGGAAAATATTTCTGGAATATCTGAGACTGAAACACCAGCTCTGAGCAAACCGATGATCAAGTACAAATCTTTACATCATTTCAACACACTCATCCTAGTGAACATTAGATCAGAAGTCCTAAAAGCACTCGAGTTCTGGGTCCAGTGGTAACATATAAGTGCTCTTGGTGTACGCCCCAGCAACGCACAAATTTATTTTAAATTCTGCACATAAACTTCATGGGATGTCAGCATGAATAGTCACACGTAGGCAAAGAGCTTTCAGATCCTGCAATCAAGCACTGGTAGACAACAGCAGACTAAATTATAGAACTATTCTTTACAGTCTGTCCTCAGAGATCAACTGCAGCCATAGGCAATAATTAGAAATCTTAATTACTTCAACAATCAATAACTGGTATGGCACCAAATGAGACCGCTCACTGCTGTCAGGAACACAAAACACTGGAGCCATCACAATCTTCCATGGGTTTAGAGTGTTAGACCAGAGGTTTACCTCAGTAATTCAGAATGTCTTTTTATGAAAATCCAGTTATAGCTAGGCAGTTTCAAAAACCAAAAGCCACATAGGTCCTCCTCAAAATTTGATGCTAGAAAGCAGTAATTAGACTATTCTCATTGTTATTCACAAAAGGAATAATGAAATTTAGCTAACTTGTTGATTTTGTGAGTAAACCAGCCACAGGAATAATTTCTGAAGACTTCAGACAGACTAACTCAGTGAGCACCACAGAATCGTTGTAACTTTGTGCAATTGAAAAAAATACACAAATGGTGCTAGATTTTCAGCCAGTTTAGTTGGCTGTGGATCTGCAAGTTATTTATGTACGTAGTGTCATCATATGTGATTCTTCTGGACCTTGTATCATCAGAAGTGGTCTGATTCAAGGCAGCATTATTTCAGAAGAACAAAGATACATGTGATGCAAAACTGATACTCATAATCCAGATAATACTGTAATGTGAAATAAAAGTCACTACAACATTCTACTTCAGAGACTGTCAGCTGTGCTAATACAATTGACTGGGCCAACCCTGGAAACAACTCCCCCTGATGTAGGGCACTGAACCACTTAAGATTTACAAGGAACCAGACCTAATTGTGTTTGATATTAGGTGTTGAGCTTTGTTGACACATTCAATTTATTTAGGTGGATATTAAATCCCATTTTTTATAAACTTATTTTATAGCTGCTTATGTAGTGTATCTGGTAACTTCAAACAAGTGGCTTTTGGTAAACTGGGTTAGATCCACAACATAAGACACAACTTCCCAGCCTCAGACAGGTGTACATCCACTTCTAGTACATGCTGCACCTGCTGAGAGCATCCAATCTTGGCATTAAATAAAAACCTCTACAGATTTCAGTTACATTACCCTCTTAAATAAAAGTTTAAAAGATACATACACTTTTGTTTCATAGTCCTTCCAAGCTTTATCAAAGGGTTTTTTCAGATCCTGTCAAGAAAAGAGAAAAGATTACAGCCAGATATTTACATGAAAAATACTGTGGCTGTAGCAATGAAGACACACCTTGGCCACTTGCAGTGCCTACTAGAATACAGGACTTCACCCTTTTTTGAACTGCTCACCTAAGGGTTGTGCAAAAGCAATCTTGCACATAGGAAAAACAATCTCGTAAAGAGAATTAATACACTCATGTTTTTAAAAGTGTCTTTAGGATGCTTTTTGCTATGATTTTTACAGCTCCATTTTACTCTTCAAAAGGTATAACTACATGTTATCCCAAGACCATACTCTGCTATTAATCAAAGTAACTACTTTCTCATCATTCTAACTCTGGCTCTACTGGAAAGAAGTCCCTGTCCTGAGGCTGTAGTATAGCCTTGGCTAAGAACTTGATACATCACACTAAAGTTTAAAAAATCAATTTTCCACTGACTTAATGGGAACAGTATAGGCCTTATGGCTCAGCATAACTGATTACGTGAGAATTCTGAATTACTTATATTCCAAATTTCTTTATCTTCTGTACTTTGAATAAGGTAATTTGAATAAAATTATCTTAACAAGTTGTAAAGTTATTTCACTAACGTCTAAAAATACAAGAGCTGAAATTCTGATGAATTCAATAGAACAGACAACTACAAAAAAATATTAACTGTCAGACACTGGAAAAACTTTGCAATTACAGATTAGGAACTAATTCTTACATGTTAGTTATTGAGACAATTATCAAATTAACTAAAGCAGCATTTGATTATATTTTCCAGTCAGTGGGGCAACACTGTATTGTAATAAATGTATTTATTCTTGCATGGAGAAGAACAAGAGTGAAATGTGGTAAGCAAGCAACACAAAGATAATAAGCCTATCTTACTAAATAATCTATTTATCCTCCAGTAATTTACAGAAACCATTTTTAGTCTATGTACATATTTTTCTCCTTCCTTCAATGTCCTAGAACAATAGCTGCCAGTTGCTTCCTGTTTGCTCACTAGTAAACAAAGCATAAGCCTAGTAAGTTTGCTTGCCATAGGTTCTGAAATTTATTATAAACATATCATCATTTGAGTCCTAAGTTGCTGTTATTTCAAATAGGAAATGTCCTTGGGGCATAAGCAAACAGATTTCAGCTTCTTCAAGAAAAATCCTACGCTCATACACGTGTCTTTCTTAATAGTTCCAGGTAAGTTTAGAATGCTAAATAAATATACTAGTAATAATCCTTTAAAATATAATACTACCCTTTACTCAACTAAATAAATACCTAAATCTTACACCTCTTTCTCTGCTTATCTTCTCTATCTCAGGCCTGCTTTTAAAGCTTCTCAATGTTGTTTTGTATACACAGTCAAGAACATGTGATATGTAAAGCCACAAGCAGAAGGGATGACTTGATTCACAAAAAAAAAAAAAACAACAAAAAACCAAAAACCTCAAAGTCTTGTTTATTGAGCTAATATGTTATTTGAGTATCCTAGGCCTTCCAACACATAAGATTAATACACTCCCTAAATGTATATCTATTGTACCAACAACAATCCTATATATAAATAAGAAGAAAAACATACCCCTTTTACTCCTTTCAGATCTCCCTTCAGCAAACTGTCCAATGGAAAAGTGATTATGTTGTTCATATTCTGAATCTGTAACAAGAAAATTACACCAATCAGTTAATACATTTAGACACAGAACATAAACTGTCTTAATACACACATTTCAGAAAGCTTCACAAGGAAATCTTATATATTATTTTCCTATCCCTGCCTTATGGAGATGTTTATCAGCACAGCCAGTAATCAAACATGAGAGCAACATGAGTTAATTAAACTCACTCTGGAAACACTAAACCCCAAGCCAGCAGGAAACCTCCAGAATTACTGAATATAAATATCTCATCCAACAGTGACTGCAAAATAAGACCATTATTTTTTACATTGCCTTATTTCTGTTTAAATTACATGAAAACAATCATAGAATTTTCCAGCATAGATAATTTTAAGTTCATGAGCATATTTTATAGTAACCTTGTTTACTTTCCAGCCTCTTCAGACCTCCTCCATAAAACATATTTGCTACTGTCCCAATACATGGCATCTTACTCTGAGAGAAGTTATAAAGACGAAGAATGCTGGCCTGTAAAATAGCCACCATTCCAGTATTTTCCATTTGTTTTTAAAAAGCAATGCATCTGCCTTATTTATCTCATGTGAACTTGGAAATAAGAATTTTATGAGGTCTTTAGTATGTCAGTAATTCAAGAGAAAATAAGTACATCAAAAAGATAAAAAATATTTCAAATGAAGACAGTGGTAAAATAATAATGGTTTTAGGTAAGTATCTGTACAGTAATGTTTTGATAAGGAAAAAGAATGAAGAAAGACTGTAGGAATAAAACAGTTAGGAAAATACTACATGTCCACTCCTTTCTGATTCTGGGAAAAAATTCAAGGTATGGGACACAATGTCTAGGCAGAGAGTTTAAACTGTAACAATTCAAATGGATTGGTTGCTCTGAAGAGCAAAATCCAGAATACTTTACAGTAACACGAGGAGAAAAAAAAAATCAGAATAACTTTTGCAGCAGTTCAGTTGAAGTTGCCCTTGGATAAGTTACTTATTTTCTTGGTACTTTACACTGTTCTTTTAAAATGCCATTTTTTTCAAGAAACTCTGAATCCCTATACGAAGACGGATTTCAGATGTTCAAACAACAGAAAGAACTTTGCATCATGTAGGAACAAATGCTTCTATTTCTTCAGGAATAATATCAGGGACATCAAAGTCTTTTTTAGCATAACCCATCCACAGATGAAAAAATATTAAAATTTCAAGAAAAAAATATTTCCAATTATGGATGTTTCAGTCTTCCCAGAACTGAAAAATACAAAATATTATCACCCTGTAGTTACTTGGTGGCCTCACTAGAACAGATTTGGTGATATGTAATAGCTGTTGTTAAAGCAAACAAGCAAAGCCCTGATGTCCCCACCTTTCCTCCTCAAAGAAACTACCTTACTGCATTTGCTTGAAATTTCAGCCACGAGTCAAAGTGAACCTTCACTAATTTTAAAGGTTACACAGATTGTCTCTGCATGGGAAGGCTAAAGAAATATAGAAAATCTGGTCTTTCAAACTCTTAACAAAAATCACGTTTCTCCTTCTCCACCCAACTTTTTCTCCTCCCCAACAAGCTGCAGGACTCAACCACGGCCCTTCAGAATCAACAAGTTAAATTTCAGCTCTGTGTTGGTTTGGTTTTTTTAAGTATTTCCTGTGAAAATTGAATGAGCAACATGTACACAAGCTTAGCTGGCAGTGCTGGAAACCATCCACCTCCTAAGTCCTCAGCAGTACTACCACAGGCGTATAACAACACAACCATTCTCAAGGGTGATAAAATTATATGTCATAAATACAGGAGATAAGTGAAAAGCTTGTAACTATACAAAACCTAGGTAAAAAAACCCAGAAACTTGTAGAAGTTGCAAGTGCACATCCAGAATGGTTTTTCAGGTGGAAAAGCAGAAGAGGTCTCTTCCGAGGTATCTTGCCACACAAAGTGTTCTACTTTCTTATTCTATTTTAAGAGGATGATTTAGTTAAATCTCTAACTTAAGGAACAATACTTTCACAGCCTCCATTTAATTATTCTTCAAATTTAGTAGGCAGAACTAAAGAAAAAGTATTGCTCAGCAGCAGACTCAAGACAATTGATTTTTCTGTAAGTCAGAAAAGAAAAAACATCTAAAGTATTATCCCTAACATACTCATGTAAACATCAATCAGACTCCAAAACAGTCATGGATATTTGCTAGCATTTCACACCGTGTGGCCTGGACTCCAAAACAATTTAAAAAAAAAAAAAAAAAAAGAGAAAAAACTCTACATTCTTTTTAAAAGTTTAGAGAATGTTTGCCTATTCAAATTAATTCCTTCTGTGTGCTATCACCTGTACATTACTATCAGTCTATCGTATTTCCTACACTCCTATTCTACTTGTAACAAAAGTAAACATACATAATGCATGAACTTGTCATTATTAACCTAGTTAGATGAATCATACTCCCTCATATTTGTAAGTCAGCAAGCAATACACAGATGAAAGATATTACATGTTTTTCCACTCTTTCTTGAGAATCTTAAGCTGAACTATCTAAAAATATAGACCCATTTTTGGCACGAATGCAGAGAAGCATTAATATGCTGCAGTTCCTACTCTGTGCAGAGTACAAGGAGCTAGAATGTATGCAACAGCCTCTACATTTTGACTACTTCATGTTTTAAAATATTCTTTTAAAAAAATAGACAATGGTGCAGGAAATCTTCACAGAAATTAGAGCCATCCTCTCTCAGAGAAACACTAGCAAATTCCATACTTTAAAAAAAAAAAGAAAGAAAAAAAATAGTTGACCTTGTTTTCACTTCCAACATTGCTGCTTTTGTGGTTTTCCTCTGACAGTTTCCAACAAGATGACAGGGCAAAAAATTAAAACTTCCTAGGTTGGAGAAGGCTCAGAAAAGAAGAAATGGCAGAGGAGAGAACATATAAACAAAACACTTAGCTGCCAGGAGTGCTTGTAGAGGCTACAAGCAAGCCAGCATTTCTGAAGGGGAAAGATGTTGAAGTGGTTTAAGGGCCTATGGCTAAACATTTAAATTTGCTGTTTGCAGCCCTCGTGATTATTTTAAAGCTTTTTTCCATAAGAGCTTTGGATACTGGTGCCTGCAGTACTTCTGTACTGCAGTTGAACAATTCAGGCAGTTGAACAGTATGATATGTCTCCTATTACCATTACTAAACTTTAGATGCAGTCCCTGTACTTGGCTGTGGGCTTCTCAACCATCAGTGAGCTCAGGTGTGTGCAGGTGATGGCAGTAGTTCCTGCTGACAAATCATTGTTTAAGTTATTTTCTTTTTTTATGGCAAGTGCTGTTGGATTAAATAATTTCCAACAATTCTCCCAGTGACGTGAGCATTAGTAGGACAAGGCCAATCAACACAGCAGGGAGAAAGTGGAAATCAGAACACCCACTATAGATGGGACATTGTTTGTCTGAACTTTAAGCTTTAGCATCTACGCCAAAGACTTCAGAAAAATGTGTAACTAAGACTACCGGCACAAACTTTCATCTCTGCACTGTGCCCTCCCCTTGCACACAAGGTGACAATGCTGCCCCTCCTCTGTCCTCACCCTCTCTCCCCTGCAGCACAGGTGTGGCTGAGCTGGGACATCACCCACCACTCATTATGCCACAGGGAAAATGACTCCAGCAGAACGGGAGCTGAGCACCACTAAGTGCCCACATGGAGCTGCTGGCACAGCTGCCTAGAAAAATGCCTTCACACAAGATACCAAGTGTTGCCACCATGTATTGCTTAGAAACAGCCCTGTTACTACCACCAATACTCAAATTACAAACTGGGAGCTTCTCTATTAGGAAGTATTTCACGGGAAATCTTAAAAGCATAAAACGAAGAGTTACAAAAGCAAAGGAAGGAAGAGACTTATGACTGTTCTAGCCCTTCTTCCTTGCCAGTGGAGAATTCCAGACTGCACATTTTCTAACCTGCGTTGAAAGACCTAAGTGGTAGGCTTTTATCACTTTCTCTGGGACACTTCACCTTGTATTTTCAGAGTAAGATCTCATTTACATGCAATTTATCATTTTCTTGCTCCACAATCAGAGTTATCTGTGAAGCAAACCACACATCTAAAATTCTTCTGAATTTTCTTCATAAACCAATCTGTTGAAGACCTAATCATGTTTTGTTACTATCCTCTGAATTTCCTCCAGTTGAATCAATACCCTTTGACAAAAAAATAAAGATGTGGTTCCAGGTGGAGCTGAACCCATGCTGCTAAGGAGGAATTATTACATATTGGTTTATATTTCTACAAGCGTAAATCAAACAATACTCTTAATTTTTTTCCTCTCACCATTAGCCAGGTAGGGTTTCCCTAAGTGTACTGATGTAAAACAGAAAGCTCACAACTTAAATCATTAAGCTCCACATATAATATTCCAATCTCAATATGTATACCCGTAGAGTTTTTTCATGGACTTAAATAAGTCCTTCTAAACAAAAATATGCTTGTGAAGGTTCAGGCACAAAACATTGTTTTTTAAAATCTTGGTCTAAACAAAGAAAATTCTGGACATAAATTTCTCAGGTTTATTACATAATACAGAAAAGATATTTCCTTCAGTTCTGCTGTTACCTTTTACAGTTAAGCCAATTTTCTTTCTTCTTACATTTAAAAAAGTAAGTAAAACAAGAGAATATGGTCAGAAAAATATCATTGCTGTTCTTCCATTTATCTGACTAAAAACTCAAGGATTATTAATAGAAAATAGAATCTCTTACTCCCAGCTACCTTCCACAGAGTGGAAATATCAGACCCACTCCTCTCAATCCAGCCTGTTTCATTAGCTTTAAATTTATATTAATGAAAAAGAAAGGACAAGAGTATGTATAACAAAAAATACAGAAAATGGTATTTGTTAAATAGCTACTTCATCTTTGCAGATGAAACCCCTTTTCAGGAAGCGTTGACAACGATGCAGAACTAGATTTTATTTCTTCTCAGTGTAGCAATTTAATAGGATACCTAAAGTGCAAACATATTGCAATGAGCCTTTAATTTTCCTAACATTTTTCATATTAAGACCCACACCTTTATCCCTTGGCACTATATTTAAGAAGACAGAGTAATTAACACTCTAAGCAAGTGCCATACAGACCCAACCTACCTGGGAACTCCTAGTACCCTAGTGGGTGCTCCAATGCCATTAGGAATTAGAAACAAAGTTGCCATGAAGCAATATTGTGTTTGCCACGAAAGGTGGTATGTTACCTCAGAAAACGACCTCTAGTAATTTCACAGTTTTCACTACCAAAAAGACGAACTGATTGCTCAATCTTCTTAAATAACAAAAGTTGAAGAAAAATTTGTAAGTTTGTACCAGAGCTACGGCAACAGAAAATAATTGTACAGTATACATCACAAAGTGATCCAAATAATGCAAACTGCGTTAGAATGGCTAAAATGAGTGGTTACAAGGATCTTGTACACAGTAAATACCAATTCATTTCTTGAAGATGTATTTATAAATCACTTCAAAAGTGAAGAAGAACTACAAAGGTTAGGGTGGGGATTTTTTGAATTTTATGCATTATTTGAAAGTGCACACATAAAAACAGCATAGCAAACTTATAAAAACCTCAAGACCTAAACTTTATCTTGAATACTTCACAGGTTTTTGGATTAAAAACAAAAACACTTTAGCTAATATTGAAATACTTTAAAACACTGATGCCTTGATAAGGCCATAAAAACTTCAAAGTCTTTTGGGAAACTTCTAAAATTATTAGGGAAAACAAGGACCTAAAACTCCTGTTAAAGCAGAACAACTTTATAATGGCTTTCCTCTACCTTACTAAGGACAAGCTTAAAGAAAATCTTTGTGCAGAAGCACTTGGGAGCTACAGCTCTAAATGCCATCCAGGCCAGGAGCTGACAGAACACATCAGCTTCCAGAAATAAAGTAAAATATATGACAAAGCAAAACTTGACAGTAGCCCTAAAGCTTTGCCAGTGTTAATAGCTTTGGCATCTGTTCCAGTCTGAACATGTCCTCTCACTTCCTTGCACATTCCCCATTCACTTCAGTTAAAGTCTTCTGTAGAAATTCAGCACCCTCTGAAACTCCAGAGATAGGTCTGTTAAAGAGTATCTTCCAGAATGTTTTTGTAACAGCAGCAGGTTGCATTGCCCTGGCTACATTTTTGATAAAAATATTTACAACCAAAACACATGAAGTGCTACAAGGGAACACCAGAGGAGAGAGATGTTTTTAATGTCAGTATGTTGAAAGCATTCAGAGTTGGACATGTCACCTCACTGTGAGAATGCACATATGGCTATGACTTTAACAAAATACACCCCAAATTTTCCAATTATTGTACAGAACTTTTTATAGTGGCCAATACCCTTTTAATCTTTTAGAAAACTAGATCTCAATCAGTGAATTTATGAACTGATTTTCAAAGTGACCAGTTACTAAAAATTTATTCTAGTGGCATTAACTTCTAATAGGCAAAGCTATATAAATCTGTAATTTTTCATTAATCTAGATTTCTTTTTTTTAAATATGGCATTTGCAAGCAATAATGAAGTTCACATCTTTTTTTCATATGTATTTCTTTCTGGAGGAAACTATTTTCCTATTGACACACCAAATTCAAGGACCATTAGGTTTCCTTTGCTAGTCAGGAAAAAACAAAAAGCTTCAAACCTCAACAATATGAAGCATATTAGGAAGGAGCAGAACTTTACAGAGACCTGCTCTTCACCAGACAGTTTTAAAAAGAGAAGGTGCCTATGCTATTGCAATGTAAAAAAAAAAATTACATTCATGCCTATGCAAAAATTACTCTTCACTTCAAAAACAGACAAAATCAGAATCACAAACTGAGAAAAACTAAAGATTTAACTACTCTTTTATGACATATCCTCTTACACACACAATTTTTAAAAAAAAACTTTCCAGAGTTATAAAAAACCCAAACCAATACACAGCAAAAAGAACTACAAATATTCCTTGCAGAAGACACACGAAAAACTTAGGTGGATAACAAACGGTAACACAAACATGCACTCCAGCTTCCCATAGACATTTATTTTGGTGTTTTTCCTTTCCAAAGTGTGGAAGAAAAGTTATTCTTGTCAGAAACACTTTGCAAAGATAGTGGTTTCTGGTTTTAAGAGAACAAATAGCTAAGTTTTTTTGGTAAAAAAGCAACACTTTTTAGCTTTCAGAAGTATTCTTGAAATGTAATACATTAAAAGCTTTTTCTGGGGAGGGGGTGTAGTTTTTAGCAGACTGCTTTTTAAAATCATCTAAACATCACATTTCCCAGATCCATTTGACTAATGAATTCATCATACTGCAATTAATATATGATAGAGACATGGTTTTAATCAACAGAAAGTATCAATTAGAAGACCCATTCCATTTTCCTTTCCATAGGAGCTGCCTGCCTCTGTATGAGAGACTTGGGATAATGAACTCACACTGAATCAGGATGCCTCTTCTGATACATAATCCCAGATAATATTTGTACTTCCAGAGAAATTCAAATCAATATAACCAATATGAAATACATTTCATTGTTGATAAATACATTTAGGGCTGTATTCATCAATATCATGATCGGGTAAAAAGAGAGGACAGCATCACAGAATGAATGGAACTGCCCTAAATCCCATCAGCTGGAAACATTCCCCAAAGAAGTGATTATGACCAGCTGGCTGCAAACTACAGACATTTGGTCTAGACTCACAAAAGCATTTGATGTGTCTCCATGCCATTGATTTCAGCAGACACAGACTTGTAAATGCTCCTGGGAATCTGGGTCATTTCCCCTTCCTAGCCCCTGGTGGAAGAGTTCTGCGAATTCAAGTAAATTTGGTACTTAAGATATGGGAAAGCTCTAGGTAGTAGGATATAATCAGAATCCGCCCTTTTTGTACCCTTTGATTAATGTGAAATTGAGGCTGAAAATTCTCCATTTATAATTAAAAATTCCATTCTTCCATTTGGTTTCATCCCATTTGGCTCACCAAAGAGGCTTTTAAGACTTACTGGCTTCAGCTGTAGGATTGGTCCCCAATGGATGCTACTGTTGTTAGAACATTTTGTTTGATTTTGTTTCCCTGACTCACTTCCCTGAGAAGCAAGAACACTCTCTTCCAGGGCTGCTAAAATCTCCCTTTACAAAGACAAATGGAAAGTGGGAAAAAGTAAAGCAAAACACCATGATCACACAGTAAATCAAGTTGGGTTTTGCTGGTTTCAAAATTTTAAAGCAAATTGAGATGTGTGTTTTATAATGCACATTACAACTACTTGATTGTAGGAAGCTTTTAGATGTGGTAAGTGTTGAAAGAGGGAGGTCTGTTGTGTTTGTGTTTCGTGGTGGTTTCTTTTCCAGTTTCTTTGGTTTGGGTTGAGTTTTGACTTCTGCAAGGGGAAAGCCTAGGACATGAGATATTTTCATAAGCTGAGAATTTTTTAAGAACAGTGGTTGCTAAAACACAAATTGTCTTCAATACGAGGAGCTGTTATAATTCCAAAATACAGCCTTTGTAATGGCTTTAAAATTTCAACACGTTTTCCTTAAATAATTCTTACCAAATTTTTGAAGAGTGCAGTTAATTCCTTTGTAAACACAGAAAACTTCAAAAATGCTGTTCCCAAATCTGGGTCATCCCTGCAAACACAGTTGCCACCAAACTTCTCCAGTGCTTGTGTATACTGTTCTTCATTTTCCACGTGAGCTTCAAAAAGAGCAAAACAGGAAGATATCATCAGTAGATAAAAGGCTATTGAAATCACAACGGAGGGTTTTTTTTAAAAAAAAACTTTCCAGAGTTATTGTTACAAATGTTTACTTGATACAAAAACCAGTTACTATTTACATTTTAACAGTGATATTCCAGAAGTGGTTTGCATGTACCTATCCACACTGCACAAATGACAATGTGCCAAGACAAGACAAACATCTGAAACTCTAGAAAGACTCCCAATATTTCTGCACCACAGCAGAGACCCCATAACAACTCCCAACTCCTATAGTGAACTTTCAGATTTTAGAGTCTTTTATTAACACTTTCTAATTTTAACTTTGTGCTGTTATGCTTTACTGTGTACTAAAAAGAAACAGAAGAGCTAAAGTGTGCTGGCAGAGTCTTGGATCTCTACAACAGAAGTCAATAGATAAATAGTCTTGGTTCATCCTAGGAAAAAGGACTATAAACCACATGACAGAGGAGGACAAAACCATATCTATGTTAGTTCTCCGATACAGGGCAACAGTGGGGATTCTGAAGTGAATCCTAGCAATCTGCATTTACCACAGGCCAGTTCAGTTCTGAAAGCAGTTCTGGTTCATGACAACCAGATTCCTTTCTGAGACAACAAAATCAGAAGCTCTGCCCTAGAAATCGTCCAGTGCTCCTGGGCTACACCAGTGCAACTCATCCAGCACACACCTAATACCAGTGTTCAGAAAGCTTTGAGCTGCACATATTGGGGGGTTATTCCGCCCAGGGAATGAGAGGAAATCTAGGCATAAAAGAAATTCCCCTGATTCAAATATAAAGCAAATCTGAGAGGCTTCAGTCTTAACTACTTTGCCCAAGTGATTTACTCCTAGGTCACCAGGTTACTTGCTTATACAGACAGGCATAAAAGGTCCCTTTATCAAAAGTCTATTTGACCTGTGGAATAAAACAGAAACACTGTTTCTGAACCCAAGTTTAGCGACCGTGTCAAGCTTGAGCATGTGGACAAAGCACACCAAGTTGGCACCTGAGAAAGTTAACATTGCCTGTTTCTTATTCTAGCTGTAGACAATTTCTAAAGTTTCAAAGGAAGTGAGGGGAAAAAAACTCCACACCCTAGAAAACAAATTATGCATTACTAAGAACAAAGACTGTCTCGGTCATTACATGAGACTAGCATAAACCCTGAATATTATTTAGAGAGGATTAATCTGTTCAAACAAGCCATGATCCAGTTTCATTTCAAGCCCATTTGTACACATCAACACATTTAAATATCCAAAGGATTTTTGATACAATGTCCTTTCCCAAATTTCTGTGTATTTGTTATACAACCTGTTCAATAAACTTATCATGCTCCAGACTAAAAACAAGCCTATCTGTTCACATGTCCTATCTGGACAGCCATTTAAGAACTTTGTTTCTCAATAGCTACAAACTTTCTCTAATTTCCAATATACAAAACTAAAACCCTGTGCAGCAGTGGTATAACACCACGTAATTAAAGACTGACATAATGTACATGCAGAATTGAAGTTACACAAACAGCACTAATCCTACAAGTTTTTAACTTGAGCACTTAAATTTGCAGCCTGTGACAGTTTGCAGAGAGCTATAAAATTTAAAAACTGAGCACTAGCACTGAAATTTACTTATTTTCCTCAGCATCTACAGCAAGGGCTGAGCACTTACCAAAATTTTTGCTGTAGGATGAAATAAGGATGTTCAACTAATTCTATTGTCTAACATATATACACCTGAACAAACTTTAAATGAACTGGCACAGGCAGCAAAAACAAGGATGTGGCAGGTCACAGCTCCACTAGATCTCACATTTACCCAGTGAGGTAAATTATTTCCCCACTGCTTTCTGCATCCTTACTGCTTCCTGCATCCAGCTTAGCTTACCTGAACCCAGGTGAGAGAAGAGGTCAGGCCACAATTCCTACAGCAAAAAGAGAAAGCTACCCCTGCATGAAAGCAAGGTGAAAAGGCTGCTACCATTAACTGTTAAGGTTAGATGTGCAACCAGTAGCTGTGCCATGCTGACTTTTTACCTTAGGAAACAAGCACAGCATCCATTCCACATGGCATCCCCAGGAGTCTTCTATTTCCCAGCACCCTAGGGACTGTTCTTCTGGATTCTGAGACATTCCCCAGAATGCTGATGGTAGTTTATTGCAGCAGTACTACTAACTGAGATGGTACTCCCAAGTGCTTCTGAAGAACACAAAAATCTACTCTGCCCATGGAACCCTCCAAAATAATCTACCTGTCCTGTGTTTTTTTCCTGATGGATTTTAAAAGTTTCTCTACAACCGAAAGGTGTGAAATCTATCAAAAAAAGATACTTGATCCAGTTTTGAGGTTTTAGAGGCTTTCTTTAAGTAAGAACTCAAGCTATGTACAAATTGGGAGTCACTATGTAATCCTTAATAACGGTTTGTAAACTCTCACATTAAAACAGAAAGACAAAACATGTATATTTAATATACAGGGAACCTATACTACAAGTCCAGTCACTGTGCTCTTAGGAGTGCAGAACCATGGGGTTTCTTTCGTAAAAAGAAACCCCAAGGGCTGACAGGTGGCTTGGTTAGTGATGTTTCTGCCGGTGGAAGAGAAATGCATCCAAACCTTTCTTGTCAAGATCGGGTGGACAGCACGAATTTAAAACATGGGCAAGGTACTGATTTTATGCAAAGACTAGTGATTTGCTACAATGCTCTAACAGGTACTCTGATTATGAGGCATAGTCTAGCACTCTAGAATAAAATTTTAAAAAACCCCAACAGCCAAAAAAACCCCAGCCAAGCAAGAAAAAGAAGAGAATAAAGGATGCCAAACAATGAAACAGCTCCTGATGAATCTTAAACTGGACCCTCCACAATCCAAAGGTAAGAGTTTCATTACATTTGACAAGGAACTACACTTCAATTAGCTGAGATGAATTATACCACTACAGCAGTTCTTGTTCTAAGCTTGTCTCTGAACACCAACATGGCCACAAGTTCTGTCAGATATTGGTGGCTCTCCAAGGTTGACAGGCCTATCTATTTTACATTTAATATATGTTTTGTTAGCTCTAATCGCTATGAACTTCACAGTGAGAACAAAAGCCAACCACGTGCTGTTTCTTATCCACAAAAACAAATGCTGTTTCTTATTCACAAAATGCTGCTGATCCACAAAAACAAAAGCTTCAGTTATTTTTTCCAAAGAAGATAAACATACATAACTCCAAGATATTGGCACACATTTAAAAATGCACACAGCAATAGTTCTTTGTATTTTATTTAGCATTGTAAGAAAAATATCTGATTTCTTACATCGTGACAATAAAAAGTTGTAGCTCATCAGCTCTCTCTTGTCATGAAGTTCTCAACATACATAACTGGCAGCCACCAGGGAGAGTGAGGTTTCACAAAGCAGTAGAGCCAATGTAGCTTCTTATTGCTGCCACCCTTCCCACACCCTCACCTCTTGCTGATACACGTCCCTAACACTTCAGGTGCTCATCTAATCCCGATTACGTTGATCTAACTGCATATGCAGCTTTATACAAGCTTAAAAACTCATCTAGGGATCTGCCAAGCAGCAGGCATGACAGAAGGAGCAGGTAGCCCAGACCCAGTGGAAAGAGGAGAGCACAGCTTCACCCCTTGGTACCAGTATGGCAGCAAGAAAGGTTTAGCTATGCCACAACATCTTATCCTTACTGAGCTCATGATCAAACAGATAGTTCAAGACTTACATTTAAAACAAACGTATTCCTCTTCTCACAGTTACCCATATAACTCCTTCTGATTCAGTATGACATCTGACTGCTTAAATCTTCCAGTCTCACCAATATAAACTAACAGCAATTATGTACTTACCGAGACCAGATAAGTTTATGGCTTTGACAGATTTCTTCATTTTATAGAGAACAGTTCGGTCAACATCCAGAGCCTAAAAAAAAGAGAAAAACATAATAGTGGATTGTCCTCTGGCAAATTTCTGCCCTGGAAACCTGCTGTAATTACAACTATCACATAGTTTACTTTATTTATGTAATTAATCACTTACTTACCATTTGCTTCTACCCCTATCCATACAACCTATTCTGTCCCCTTGCCCAAAAAAACAACTCCTCCATCTTTGGCTGGTGACCAGCATCATGTAAACTCAGCAGGAAACAATTTACACAAAATTTTCTTTCCATGCTAAATTATTAAAAAAGCTTAAAACAGTTTTCACCCATCATATGTTCTGACAGTGCTGAAGAAACGGGCAATATCACTTCCTCAGGCAGAATATTGAAAATGGAAGTTAATTTCAGTTTTCCTGGATAATTTAGTTAATTTTGCACTCTCAACTATATGAACTTTCCACTGCTATGCTGAGCAAAATAAATTGCCTATCTCTAAAATATCTTTCATACAGTTTAACACTAGGCAAAGCTTCCCCCAACACTAAATAAAATTCAAGTTTAAATCTTGCCCAGAATGCTCAAGCACTTATAATCAATTTGTTTCAAAGAAAGAAGTAAAAGCAGGCAACCATTTTGTTTACTGAAATGAAATATGAGCAGACTCAAAAATGTAGAATTGTTCCAGAAGGGAGAAGCAGAATTATGGTTATATAAATTAATTAAAAAAAAAAAAAAGTTGTGAAACTTGGAGAAAATATATGTTCCAAAGATGGTGGTGTCTTTAGACCCCACTGAAGAACAATACTGAACACTACAAATTGTATTATGCCAAGAGCTGTTTAGCATGATACATGATAAAACAAAGAAAACCCACCATATGCATTCCAGTTTTCATTCAAAACATTTCAATGAATTGCAGCAGTTACACATCTAACCTACCATTGCTTTATTGTTAATCATTTGTGTAAGAGACACAATGCAGAAAAGTCAGCCCCTAGAAGTCTATGTAATTATTTTAACACAGTGACTGCAAAAAGAAATATTAAGCCCCCTGATTCTGGGAGTATTCTTAAAATTAATCTATTTAGACCACAGATAACTGAACAAAATCTTGACAGCATTCCATGGAAACCAACCAATTTAGACAATGCCTTAACATTAATGTTACAGTGTCATGGTACTGCTGTATCTATTGGAGGTTTTGCCTCCAGCATCTTTATCTTTGCACATATACATTTTTACATCTGAAACATATTAGCAGGAGAAGTGCAGAGGCCTTTTCACCTGGAATTCTGAAGTACAGAAGAAGGAAAAAATAAAACAATCCAAGAAAGCCCTTAAAAGCCATGCCAGCTCTGTTCACCCTCTTCAGCAAGATGAATTCCATCCACTACAACAAATCTGAATCTAGTATGATCTCCAAGGTTAGATTAGTCACCTGTTTGGATGGGAGTACATGAAGTGAACTCCCTCATTGTATATTTGATGATTTCTAAAAATAACCAGAGAAAAGCACCCTCCAATCACCTGACTACAGAGGAATGATAATTTCACCCATGACTGTGTCAAAGCACAATCACCCTCTTGGAGTCTAAGCGAAAGGAATGTCTCCAACTACAAGCATTACAAGCAACAGTCCAAAGAGAAGGCTGACAGTCAGAGACCTAAAACTTACAAATTCAATTCTCAGCTAAATATTAGACTTGTGTGTGCAGCTGAGAAAATGTTAAGTCTCTGTACCTTAGTTTGGGGGAGATAATTCTTAAAAAAGAGAAATCTTGGAAGGATAAATTAACGGGATTAATTGTACTACTGTGGTCAGGGATCCAGACAGATCTATGGATTCATAAAATCCTCTGGCCCAAGGCTGCCTCGGTCAGAAAGCACAAACTCTCAGTAAGGAAAAAACCTCAAATCCTCTTCCTCAAGTAAAGTCATGCTTTTGGTTTGAAACGTCTTTCAACCAACTTCTGCTTTCGCCAGGATCAAGCAGCAGAGGAATAAACCCACAAGGCACAGCATAGCCAGGGTCCTACAGAAACGGCAGCTAATGCGCCTAATACACCAGTGACAATTCAAGCATCAACCCATTTCAGACAGCTGGTCCACATAAAAATTCAAAACAAAGGATAACGGGGGAAATACCCCACAGACAGTACCAAGGACAACACAACAAGCAAAACCTAAAACCTTAATGTGTTGAAACTGTACAGGTCAGGCTTTGTTGGGTCTTCTCTTCATCCCCTGCCTGTCTTTACAGCTGTGTCAGCGCAACGCTGTACCTGAACCTGAAAAAAAAGTGACTAGAAACTGGGGGAAAAAATCAGTTCTGGAAAGCTTTCCAGACAGGAAACAAAGGATAAAAAATATCTAGGGATTTCAAGGGGGACCTTAAATAAATACATAGATAGATAAATAAATAAATAGATAAATTTATTAAATACAATTGCTATATTTCCAATTGTGGTAAGAAAACTAGACTTGTTCCTGTAGGAGGTTTTGTCAATTCCTCTCTTCCTTGGTGCAATCTTTTCACAGTGTGTGACATTTAAGACTGGCTATGTGTGCCTACAACTAACGGGCAAAATACTAAAAAGCTTTGCATCTTTAATACTGTCCTTACAGACTGAAAAATAGAGAGGAGGACTTTGCCTTTGTTTAATTGAATAGCATTGGTGTTTATTCACATCTAGTGTTTCAAAGGAGTCATTTCAGGATAAAACTTGAAAATGTCACTCCTTGTCTGTACTGCAGTTCTACATATTTTCTTGTCCTTTTTATTGTCCACATCTTAGCACTAGGAAATCAGTTTAAATCCAGCTACGGCTTTATTATAGCTCACATTTCTAAGCCTGTGTTTGTTTCATAAATATACACACACTATCCCAATGCACACACATGCACCAAAATGCACCCTCATTCAACTTCTTTGTGCATTCTCAGTAGTATCAGAAGCAGGGAATTTTAAAATAGCTTCGGATGTTGTATATTCTAGCATTTCTTTTTATTCACTTAAAATGCCCAGTAAACTCCTGAACAAGAAGAAAAGTGACCATGCATTTCATATGGAGGGATAATTTTGTCCTCTCATGTAATGTTTCTAGTTTTGCCTCAAAAAACTCTATTTTAAGACTGCTTATTTTAGCATCTGTTTCAGTGCAACTGAGTCTATGAGGCCATACACATAATTTTCATAGTCCCACTCAGTTTCTACTGATGAGCACTCAGACTTCTCTGTTGTTAAAAACAGTAAAAATAGCTTTGACTTAAGGGAAAAAAACCTCCAAATTCTCTGCAGCACATAAGAAAAGAAGCCACATTATTGTGGAAGTGGTGTTATGTATGTGAACTAAAAGAGAAACTCAAAAGTGACCTCCTTGAGCAAGTCCTTGTCAGTGCAATCGTTTTCAAAATACAGTATTTATGTCTTCTGTTAATTTGCTTTCATGTGATTTCTGATGGCAGTCTGATGAAACCATTTTTAAGGTAAATTACTTTTTAGTCAGAAGTATACGAGGGAGGGCAACAAGCATATCAAAATAAAATGCAGATTTTCAAAGGAACACAAGAGACACACGAGAGAGGACTCAAGCTACCAGTCATAAGTAGCAAAGCTTTTTTCCACATGTAGGAACAAGGTCCAGTTTCACTGCCAAAGGCCAATTTCCATTTTTGCTGCTTCAAAGGTTTCTACTTTGAACAGTAAAAGGTGTCAGCTAACTAGAACCAAATCTATTTTACAAGGAAGAAATCAGTCTAGGATTATTAAAATGTCCTGAAATATTATTCTACATCCTACTCTGTATGCCTCAAACTAATTTAAAATAATAAAAATAGTAATAATAGTAATAATAGTAATAATAGTAATAATAGTAATAATAGTAATAATAGTAATAATAATAGAGCTGTTCAACTCTGTTTCACATTGCCTAGAAAGATTAAGACCACCAGGATATACAATTTTCAAACATTTAACTGCACTGCTTCCACCCCCCAAAAGAAACAGGAAAGAAAAAAATTAGTATCAATCCCCAAATCCATATTATCTAAATAGATCTGCAATATAGATGGTCGGCACAAAAGATGAATGTATTATTTGCTCTTTTCAGTGGAGAGAGGAGAAGCAAACTGTTCTATTATTAGCATATTTAACTGAGGGAGGAAAAAAAGCAGGAAGACAGAAACTCGGAAACTGAACATCCCAGAGATGATTCTGGCACCTTTTACAGAGCCAAAGGGTACGGGGAAAACCAGGGCAGTAGCGGCATAAGTGGAGAGTCCCTGGGCTCTAGTGGTTCATTAAACATCTTTTGTGCCAAACTTACAGCAGAAGTCTGGGTCTTTATCCTACGCAAGTGTCCTCACACCAGTGTTTTTTGTCTTTGTGGCCCAGAAGATAATTAATTATCTGTGAAGGAACAGAAAAACAGCCATACTGGATCAGATCAACACTCCATTTAACCTGATATCCTCTATCAGGAGCGGCCAACAGCAGATGTTCGGGGCAGCAAGCAAAGAAAAGCACGTACACATCCTTCCCCAGGATAATCTCCCATTTTCCAGTAATGAGTTTAAAAACAAAATACTGAGATACTCTCATCCAGAAACACTACATAGCCCAACAGGCTATTCTCAAGAGAAACAAGAAGCCCGATTTTTCTAAGGGAAAAGAAAGGGTAAGAAAAGGGAAAGAAAAAGCTAAACCTGACAGCATACCATGGGAAGTAGTGATCAAGGAAGGAGTCGGCCATCACCTTTACTTTATTTTGCACCTAAAACAGTTCAAAATCTCTAACACATTCCTTCCTTCTTACCCACAGCAGCTTCCTTTTGGAAAGCATAAAAGTAACTATTCCACATTTTCAGCTATTTGGATGGGGTTTCGCTGGAAGTATTCATAGAACTGGATATGATTTTGAGGAAAGTCTCAAGGTTACCATTTTGTAAAATAAAGAGTCCATTGGAACAAAAACAACAAATGCTTGGAAGTACTGCTAAAGCAGTAACAAAATCTTGGGAAATAAATCCTCATGTCATTTGAAAAATTATCCTGGAGCCAGGAACCTATGTGTTCTTCCCTACACTGAATATTTACCTGACAAACATACAAAAAACTATTAACACACTGATATTTGATCCACTATACACAGTTATCTTAACATTATTTCTTTAAAACAAAATCAGATCTCGCTCTCAATTTTGCAATTTGCTTTAAAACATCAGGCTACTAAACAGCCATAAATCCTGTACTTCATCCATTCCAGTATTTCAGAATAAGCAATAATGCCAGAGGCTGCTGCAGATGCTGAACACATATAGGAACATCCTTCTCAAAAACAAAAGGGCACAGGGAGAAACTTGGTCAGTTAAGGAAAAGAGTGGCAATCAAGTAGTAATTGTAGAGACAGCAGGAGAAGAAAAGGCTCTTGTGCCTCACTGGACTGGTCTTGTTGAAAAATTAACAACAGCAAGTTTTTTATACTTGTATCCAGGAAGCACAAGCGTTTGGCTTTTCTGGTGTATCTTTACAGGCAATCTGATATTTGCTGTAATTAATCCTTGCTGACTCAAAAGATCGGACATATCCACACACATTCTGTCTCAGTTTGTTATTTTTCTACTAGAAATGAACTGTCAACACCGCTGGCTTCAATCCACTTTTCTGTAACAGAGGGTGGTAAAAAAAACTTCCTAAATTATGTTATCCCCCTCCAGAACCCTCTTTCCATTCTCCTACTGTTACGTAATTTCCTCCTTCAATGTATTAGTTTCTTTTCTAAATCCTCTCCAGTTTCCTTCCACTGATCACCTTGCACATTCACAGAGGGACTGATACAACGGGCGGAAAAAAACCCTCACAGGCATAGTCTGGGGCAAGGCCCTGTAGCTTCTGAGTGTATCCTAGAACAACAGTAATTTTAAAAACTTTAATTTGGGGCAATTACTTTACTTGGAGTATACACGTAAAAAACTGCAGTAGCTACGACAGTTAATTTGTATAAATGAGCTCTCTGGTGTGACACCTAAACTAAAGTCAACTGAGCCAACTAAAGAGACTGAAGGTACAGAGACCGACCTGCAATAAAAAGGAGAGTTTATGGCAGAATCATCTCTGAAAGGTCCCTTTCCACAAAAGCATTATTTCTCCAGCATCTGGGTTTGTGGTTCTTGTGGGCCCAATGCCAAGGCAATCTGTTTAAACAAGCACTGGTGTATTTGGCTGAAGAATGAAGTAAACTATTGAGCTAAGGATATGCAGTAAGGTGGAAAAAAGTAATAGCACTGCTTTGGGAAATTAATACTTGAAAGTGCATGGTAATTCTGCTGCAAAGGTAAACAATGGGAGAATCTGGCACTGCTCTATGTTGTGTATAAAACCAGACCTGAGCATGATGACTTTGTACAATGAAATCATTAAAACAAAGAAGGGATGCCTAAAAACCAGAATTCTCTAACAGACTACTTCTATCAGAAGAGAAGTCCCAAATGAGAGGTTCAGAGGTACGAAATGTTACATCATTAATACAAGTCACTAAATGAGACTGCTTCACACTAAACCAAACAGGTGCTGTATCTGTGTATTAACTGATTTCCACAGGCTTCCCTGACTGCAAAAAGTTAGAAATGCAACCAATACTTAACAGACATCAATCATTTATGTGAAATAAAGTCTCTTGCTTAAGACAAAGAATGGAAGCTGCTTATGCCAACTATTTATTCAGAACATATCCACCTCCTGCATTAACCATTTTTTACACTGAGAAATATATTTTCCTTCTCCAACATTGCAGCTATCTGCTTTCAAAGATGACTGGACATTAAATACAGATCTCATAAGACATGTAACAGACGATGCATTTACTCTTTACAGTGGCTCATTTTTAAACAGAGGGTGTATAAATAAAACTCCCTTATTTAATATTTAATTGTTACTTATTTTTCAGCTGCAGTAGCCAATTCTTCATCCATCTTCAATCCATCTCCATTTATTTAATATTACATGTTGCAGCATCCTGAGATATATCACTATGTAAAATAAAGTAACATAGGCAACAGGATTAAAGTTCCAGTGATTGTCTTAAATGGATGAGTAAACTTTACCAACTCTTTACCTGTGTCAAAATTCTCTGGTCTTCACCCTGCAAGACACTTTTATCTAGCTTCATGTTTTTGCATTTCTGTCTGCTGTCAGCATCCATCAAAGCTGTTCATGGTTTGGAGTCCAGCTGTTGGAAGAGGCTGATCCTCACACTGTATCATTCAACAGCGTTATGATGAGCTGGGCTGATGTGATTTTCCTTTTGCAGTTTTTTCAATTCAGTAACTCTTTTCCCCAGTATTAAATCTTTTTATACATCATCAGAGGCAACAAGAATTAATCTTTGTAGAACATAATGCCCTTTTATTCTGCATGTGACAAGCTTTCTGAAAAGAGAATTTTTAGTTATTTATGGGAGCAATTAACAAATTAAAACACTTTCCAGATACTCAAAAGTTCCCATATTAATGGACTTGTTTGGTATTTGTAGTCTTCAAAACCTCTCCTTGAACCAGGCAGACACCCCTGTCACAATCTCTATAAAACAATGAGAAACTAAACAGTTACATTTTCCCCTATGTATGATGTACTTACTCTATGCTAAAAAATGAAAACCTTTGCAGTGTGTACACAGATCAACTGGATGCCATAAAGTGATCTATCCCTCCCATCCAACACTCCTTCATCTTCCTTATGTATCCAATAATTCTAGGGACAAGAAACTAGCCAAGAAAAGAGAAGAGTCTGACACAGCAACAGAGCGCAATCAAACCTCAGTCTTAACAGACTGCTGAGAGCTTAACAGAAATAAATAATAAATCAGTGTCACAAACATCTGTGGCAGACACATAGGAGGTGTCCATTCTGAAAGGGAACAGAAGGCATACAAACTCTATCTAGTTTATGATGCACCTGAAACTCTTAGGAACCATATTCCCACAACAAAGAATGGCAGAGGTATCTAGAGGGGACTTCAGGAGAGTAAGACAAATCACCTCAAATGAACTAACTATTCCTAGGGACACAGGGAACCAGCTGTCAAAATAAGGTTCATCAGAGGTAAAGCAGCACATTGGACATCATCCCTCTATTATTAGGGTAGAAATTTATGAACAGCATCTACATATAATACTATTGGTATATTAATTATACATAAAACCCAGTGTCAAATGATAAAACTTATTTTCTCTTGAAACGCTATTTCTCTTCTATAGTGACTTCCAGAATTCAGCCTGTGATTTTCACTCCAACTTCTCTGTAATTCACTATACCTTTGAAAATCTCTGCATGGTCTCTCAGTATCAATACACTTTTCCCCATTAAAAAGTAACTGCACAATGGTATAATTAACAGCAACTAATGCCAGTATAAGATTTGCAACTCACGGCAATCAAACATTTGATAACATCAGTATCTTCCTCTTCTTTTTGTTAAATGGAGCAAAGAAATTGCACGTATTTCATTTTGTTGATGCTCTGACATGCTGTAGCTATCTGTAAAGAGCTTGAATCTTGTGGTATAAATGCATAAACATAATATCTTACGAAGTTCCATTTGGGAATTTGTTTTTAAATTAAAGAATGCATCTGAACTGTCATATGTTGTCATTCATTTTAGGTGCCCAACGCAGAAATCACAGGACACTGTTACAGTCTTGAAAGCAATGATCTTAAATTCCACTGGAATTTCAGCAGCTTTAAGTATAACTAAAATAAACAGTTCAGACACTCTTGTCACTAGAGACAGCTGCCTCAAAGTGTAAGTGAATCTTAAGTGATGCAATTATTAGTGTACCAAACAGTAGATATATAATACTCATTTACATAATATTGATGCAACAATAAAAGCTTTATCCCCAGAGTGGACTTTGCCAAAATAATTAGAGTTCATGTCATGGAAGGTATCTATACAATGGAATAGATAGTACTTCCCTGTATCACCAACGAAGCACTAGGAAGGTAAACTCATACACAGTTGGTACCTAAGACAAAACACAAGCTAAGACAAAGAACTGCATTCAAAATCGAAGCAATTTAGAACACAGACACATGTCTAGGCCTATCAGAACTTTTGTTGTTCTTAAATGAAATAGGAAACAGCTGCTGAATCAACTGATTGAAGCAGAAGAGACAAACACCTGGGTCTATATGTAACCAAGCACCGTGTATCCTTGCACCAGCACCACATCCACATGGCCTGGGGGACAGGGAAGGCAGTGGCAAACATGACCACTCCATGCCTAGAACAGACGGGGCTGGAAATACTTACATGAAAAGCTTGTCATCTACATCCAGACCATTTAAGCAACAGAAGAGAGTGAACTAAGCAGAAGAATGAATGAAACCAAACAAAAAGCAGCTTACAAAAGATTTACTACTTCATTGCTTCTTCAATGCTATTCTCATCAGCACAATTAGCATCTAGTTCACATGGAGCTCAAAGTGTAGGAGGACTCTGCTGGCATTTTTTCTATTGTGTAACATACACCTACAGTGCTGGAAAACAAACAAATTATTAGAAACATGTGCTTTGCAAGACTCCATACTGCATGCTTTGCATGTGACTACAGACCAGGAGTTCTCTGTTTGCAAGTGCTAAGGAAATTTCTACTCCTATTGCAATAGCCAAACAGTAATCCTGTTTGATTGAAGGGGCTTTAAATGATTACTAAATGCATCTGTTTCTGAGTTGACTTCCCTAGAATACAGCCTAAGTTTCCTTGAAATTGCATATGGTAGGAAAGAAATCTTTCACTAACAATGAACAGAAATCATAAAATATGAGAAAATAATCTGTAAGAACGTCCACATCTCTTCACTACTATTTTCCCTTCCTATACGCTTTTTAAATGTAGTACAAAGCTTTCAGGAATGTGAAAGTAATTTGTTCAGCTCTAATCACTTCAGCTGTTTTGATGTATCTACACACATACTTAGCATAATGCCTAGACAGAATTATAGATTTCAGACTAGAACTACATTGATAATCTATCTGATCTTTAATCAGGGAAGTCTGAGGGGTCCACAAACAGCAGATGGTTCTGAACACCACACTGCTCCCAGACAACAAGGAGCAGAGTTTCAGCCTTCTCTCTTAGTTCTCTATTTCTTCTTAGTTTAACAAGTCAGATGCTAGAATTTATACTATAGTTACTTTCATGCTAACTTTTACAGCCACCTCTTAAAGAATATACTCCAAAGAAATACACTTCACTGCACAGTATGTCACTTACATAGTAAATATTTTTGTGAAGCAGAGCTCACACACACAAAGAAGCAAATTTTTCAAATTCTGTCCAACACCTACTCACTTGAAAACAAAGCCTACTACTTGAGATGAAAAGTACTGAATCACACCACCCCAGCTAATTTCCTGCAAAGCAGCATTGCTCATAAGAAAAAGCCTATTCAGTTACAATACTGTATCTTGGTTCCTCCATCAATAAATTCTCCCCCGTAAGGTAAATTATCTTCTCTTTCCAAATAAAATTGAGATACCTATAATATCTCATAAAGGCTGCATAATTCTTAGTATTATGTCCTATTTTCTGGGGAACATACAGAACTCTTCCTCCACTCCTAAACTACACAATAGGATGTAGCTAAGAGATCCCCATTATTTCCTGTCCTCCCCCACTACCTCTTCCCTGTATTTCTGCCCTCCTCTTTGCTATACTGATCCTTTTCACATTAGCCCTGCCCCCACATTCTCAGCCCTGTGTTTTCATCCTACTTCCTGTGTGAACACTGCCACACTCCCTCTTCCTTTGCAGTTCCTGTCAATTCCAATTCCTCTGAACTTCCTCAGATTTTTGATGCATTTCCTTATCCCCTCCTTAATGCTTCTGCCCAAATGGCAATTCCTGACCCTTCAACTCCTCATATGCCATCACAGTACTTCTGCTTCTGGATAACTCATCTCTCAGTTTGTTTTTAATTCAAATTTCCTTTTCTTGTTCTTCACATTTGACTGATCTTCACGTTATCTCTTAAACATTTCAGGTGCCCCTTACTTTGTGAGTCTTCCTTTCCTTGCGTTATCATTTTTTGTTGTTTTCCAGACAAATACACTTGACCACTTAATCCCTAGATCGATGTAAACTTCAGAAAAGAAGTCTAGACTTAGTCCAAACAAAAGAAGCTTGTGGTCACCTTAATCACAGAAAATCTCACCTCTAATACAAAGACTCTTTGAGCTGATGTCTCTGTCCCCACCAACAGCAGCTACACCCAGTAAGCATTTTGCATACAGAAAAGTGCTAACAAATGTGGGACTATAAGGGGAAAAGGCTACCAAAAAAAAAGTCCTGCCATCAATTTGCAATAAAGTCAATAGTTACAAACTTAAAACTTCTGCTTGTCCCATAACTAGAATTACATTTTCCAACTGAGTTAAAGAAAAAAAAATCTGTCTCCGTTAAAACAGACCAAAGGAGAGATTTTGATGCTATACGAAACACAGGTGCAACCACCTTGTACAGCTTTACAAGTATGACTCTCAGTAATTCTGTTTTCTCATAAGCAACTTCCAGCACTGATGAAAGAGTAAGCAAGGAGACATACAATTTCTCCTAAAGTGAACCTCTTGCACATTTGGCTATGCTACAAATGTGAAAATAAATACTGTTGTCTTCCATTGCAGTGGTAACTGGTGTAAATGCATGTTTACAGTGTTTTTCAAGCATTTCTGGAAGCAGGAGGGGAACTGGTTACTTGCTTGCCACTCATCCAGGAATACTTGCAATCCTTAAGTAAGAACAACTCTCTTCAATTTAACAGTCATGGTCTGCATTTCTGCATTCATTCTGCATTCATTGCATCATTTATTTTAGATGTAAATATTTCTCCTTTCCATCCCTGCCTTTTTAACCCTCTGTGCTACATCAGATGTCATTATAGTCTTCAGAGGATTTGTCAGAAATATTTGCCAGCTATCATCTTAGCTCTTTCAGAATCCTGGGAATAAGTTAACCAGCCCCAACAAACTGAGTGCTTTAAGCTCACAATTTTGTTTATTGCCTTGCTTACTTGCATCTCTGTTCCTGCTATCTAGTCTACCTTCTCCCACACTTTGAGCTCAAAAACTGCAGCATAGCCCTTGTTTAGATTTGGCAATACCTCCATTATCTTTAATACTACTACATTCTAACTGCATATTATCTCTTCCTCCTCACAACTCTATGTGCTTAAGAGTGTTTTTGTTTTCTTTACTGCCTCCTGTCATTCCTAGAGAAACTTGACCTTTGCAAATGTGTCTTTTATCTTTACACATATTCTTTAACACAAAACTTTCCTCTGAATACCTGACTTTTTGTTCCCATGTCTGACAGGTTCAAATCGTTTGTGACATTCTTCCTGGGGTGTTTCAAGTCTGTAGATTTTCCCGTAATTCTGCCCTTTCCTGGGATATTTAATGAACATTTTTCAGGCTTTTTAGGATATAAACTCTCTCCAGTTCTACCAACCTCACCAGCTCTCAGTTTAATGACTTTTCCCCTAAATACATATATATAAATATATATATATATGTTTTGCTTTTAATGTCTTTGTTTTGCTTTTAGTACACAATTAATTCAGCCCCTACTATTCAACAAACACTTCACTTGTTTCCACAACATCTACTTGATTCCTGCCTTTAAATCAGTGATTCTCACATTAGCCTCTCCTGCTTCTGTTTCCTTGTATAAAACTCAGCACCTTGGTTTGCTGTGATAGATGCCTGACCATAACATGGTTTCTCCCGTCTCTAGCAACTTCATAAAGAATATAAGATTTATTTGGAGACGGCAAGGACTGAGAACAAGTGAAGGCTCTTGCCACTGGCCCATGCATGACAGCCATTTCATCTTAGCATGAAGCCCACCATTGCTCCAGTACCTTGGACAGGGCTGGGCCAAGGCAGGGACCTCCACAGAGGTAGGACAAAGCACCAATAATCACTATAACAAAGGAGTTTCAAGAAATTAAGAAAGACAAGGATACTGTAAATATTTAGAAAGCATAGAGAAGCTTGATACCCAAGACAAGAGAGGGAAGAGTTAACCTAAACAAGGCTAGACCTGACTTTTGTGGATCTTTAAGCAGAAAGGTTGTTTCTGGGAAACTGGGGCAGACAGATCATGTGGGCTGTCAAGAGTGAGGCTCAGAAGGTGCAGTGCTGGAGTTTACACAGGGAATGGCTGTATGTAATACATACACATACTCGTGCATGTGGAAGGCGGAAATTATAAAAAAATAATAGATTCAAGAGTTGAACTAAGTGTTTAATAACCACTACTCCAATGCATGTGAATAAAAAGAAAGCAGTTCTCAGTGCATCAGCTACTAACACGCTACACTTGTCAGGTGCACCAAGTTTTCTTGCATTTCTCCACCTGTATTCATCAGCCATATCCACTTGACATGTGGACTGTAAGAACTTCGGAGCAGGGATTAGGCTTTTGTCCTGCGACTTTGCAACGCCTTTCAGAATAAAGGCTTCACCTTTACCTAACATTGCTGCATATTATGGAATACAGAGAACAACATGAAGATAAGAAGAGAAAGTAAAGGTAGGTTAAACCTAATCCGAAGTAGCCACTTTCTCCATTACTCCCTTCTAGCATCAGCATGAAGTACACTAGATTCAGATAAGATGGTTCTGAAAAATACAGCAACATTATGGAAAAATCAAAACAAAACCCCAGAATTAGTAAAATACTTCAGAAAGATATATATTTCTCATTCATCCTCCTAGGAAGAATGGGGGCATTTGGTAATGTGAAGCAGATTCATCACCAAATGCACCAAGGTAAGGGTGCACAGAAATCTATTTATATGGTTTGACATTGTTTTAACTGACTGCACATTGACTTTAAAGGTTGAAGGTTTAAACTGTCTATCTGAAAATATGCACAAAGCTCCAGCTGAAGATGGACAGTTTAGCTCCTGTATTTCTGCAATTTTCATCCTCTATATTCTTCTCAAAAAGAGAACAATTCCCACCCTCCTTTTGAAATCATCATGCCTTTTGTGTTATAATGACTTTTCCAGAAACCTCTTTGGATGCTGATGACACAGAATCATGATTCCAGAAAGGAAGCAGAAGTGGAACACAAAAAAAGTTTTAAACAACATGTATTTAAGGAAGTGTATTTAGTAATGAGGTAAGAAAAGTGTGCAAATATGTTCTACTAAAAAAGCATGCTATAGTGGGCATAAAGATATATTTTATTAAAAAGAAACATACAACAAACAGTAGTAAATGTCTCAAAATGCACTACAGTATATGACATTTCCTACTGCTTCTCAAACTATACAGAAATACCTTCTCCATGTAACTTTTAAACCAAAGGCACATAGACTATAGGAAAACAGAATCCAGTCCTATAAATGTAGCAAGCAAAGTAAACATCCAGGTGTATCCATGTATCCAGACTCACATTCCCCCACCCTACCAAGCTGTTATTACATCTCCCCGTCCTTAGCTTTGCAGAACCAAAATGCAGAAGAGAAAATTACAGAATTGTACCATACAAGAGGGAATCAAATTCAATAAGCATCAATCTCTTACATCTCTCCAAGCCAGCTGAAAACTGTGGATTGCCTTAGTTGGCAAGAAGATGTAGCCATTTCTGTTAGAAAATATTTGCATTATAAATGACAGTGAGGAAGAAAAGGATTTGATACTGAAATGACATGCTGCATTTGTAGCAGTGGTAATTAAAAAAAAAAAACCAAAAAACTTTTAAAGTTTAAAATAACAGAATTATTGAAGTATAATAATCATGGAATGGGACCTACAAAACAAAGGCAAGTAGACACCTGAAATTCCAAGTTATACCTTTAACACTAATTTCTCGCTTTTACAAAAATTCCTTGAGAGTGGTTTCTAAATAGACTGTAAACACTTGAAATCTGTTTCTATCTAGAGAACTAAAACCATCTTTCGTACCACTATACTATTTCTTTTGGTTGTACACTTTACATATTTCCACCACATGTTTGTCCTGTCTGCTTTTTAGAACACATCTATTCCAGTGGCAAATGCCACTATGCTGTCGAGGTGTTCCAGTAACCTATTAAACTTCTTTCAATGTTTTCATTCTCTTCTCTTCATAGGGAATTCTGTGCACACAGTGAAGTTTAAGTAGGTGGGTAAACTTTGTACCTCAAGTCCTGACTTAGATGGAAATGTCTTCAGCACAGGGACTGTCTAATACTCTCTGTTTACATATCGGCCTGCAGAACGGCTCCCTGTCCTACTTTCTTGGTCCAGCACTGGACCCCAATAAACAGTCAGAACAGAAATACAGGCTTCACTTCCAGTCTTTATTGTAAACCTTAACCCATGCTTAAAAAAAAAAAAAGTGGCACAATTAGATTCTAGTTATTAAATTGCTCTCTAAACTAATTTCTAAAAATCTCTAAAATTATTACACCTACTAGGATCACTTTGCAGGTTTCATTACAATTTAGGGACTACCTTATTTAACTTACAGCATATAAAAGAGAGAAGTGTGTGTTTTAAGTAACAGCAGTACTAAAACCAGATTTTTAAGCATTCATAACTTAAGAACGGTCACCACAAATTTTTAGATGGTGTGACCTTTAATAGAAACAGACCACTAAAAAGGCTGCAGTGGTCAGACCAGATTACTGATTTCAAGCAACCCCTCCCCCAATCATGTGACCATGCCCTGCACTCTATCAATTAAAATTTGTTTAATCTTAGTCACTATCACACATGTAAAGATTAAACAGTAACCTGTAAGGGCCTGTGACATATGGCTCACTAGTAATTTTGTTTCAGAAGAAGCTAAAGATTCCCAATATTTTACTAAACAACATCCTAATCTGAGAACAATGCAGAAGTTATATGATTCCTTTTCCTTTGAAATCACTTTGTGTTCCATAAGCATGTCTTTCCTAATCCCTTTTCCACTACCAAGAGCAAAGAAACAGATTCAGCAAAGAAACAGATTCTCTTTCTACAAGTGTTTGAACAGGCACCAGTTCCCAAACTGCAATGCAGGCGTTTCTGGTGATCTCAAAAGCCATGATCATGGTCTGTAATCAGTGTATATAATCACATAAAACAGTAAAACTAAAAGTATTTTCAACTGATACTAAGAATCAACCATACTGTGAAACTGACAGAGGTCAGATAATCCAAATTCAGATTTAAGGCAATACTCCTGCCCACAAAGACGTATCGATAAATTATACACTTTTAATTGTCCAACATCTTATTGATTTCCTCACTTAACAAGCCTCTTCCACTCCACCACGGAAAGCTTCATTAACTAAACTTTTAAGGCACTATTAGATACCTGCTAATAAACTAAGACAGAATTACAAAACTAGTAGCCAGCAATGTTAAGTGCAAAAGACATCCCAGTGGGATGTGAAAAAATATCTGTGTTTGCGGAGAGTTGAGCTCAGGCTAACAAGTCACAGCAGCCTCTCCCTCCTGTGCTTCTGCACTGCCTCCCCAGCTCCCAAGGGAGCGCCAGACTTGGGAGGCTAGAGCTGGCTTCATGCAGGCAATTGTATACTCCATTCCAGAACCAGATTTCCTGGGAATAGCAGTAAAGAGATCTCCTCTAAGTACCAGTATGAACCACTTAATTTGTTGATTTAATAAATGTATACGATATCCTGGGAAGCAAAAATGTGTCTTCAGTTAATAAGCTAGCTCTTACAGTCACTTGTTCAAATCAATGCATACACAAAGTCAGCAGTCAGCCAGTTTCAGCTTACCTATTAACTGCTTTAAAGTAACACATTCCCTCAATCATACGCAGCCAGACTTCCTAGTTCCCAGAACTACACTGCCTGCTGCAAGAGAGCAGTGTGCTCTGGAAACCAATGCTTCACAGTACCAGTGCCACTGGAAATGCACAGCTTCTTTGTATTCCCTGTACATTTTTAGATGCATTCTTTAATAAGCTTTAGTTCATAACAAGCTGATGAACTACTTCTTGCCCAGCCTTCCAGAAAAAAGGTGCTGAGCCCTGACTTCTCTATTACACAATTTATAGACAGAGAATCACATTTAACCTGAAAAACCAGACATGTCATGCTAAAGGACCGGAGTATTTCCAAACCAAAGAAGTCTAAGTCTGAAAAAAAATTTCACCATTTTGAAGCCATGAAAATACGTTTGCTCTTCTTGACAAATCATAGAGAAAAACATTCTGTAGTCATTTCCACAGATGCTTTCAGACAGCAGCACAAACAGGCAGGAACTGCTGATATTTTGCCAGAAGTGCCAGATAGATCAATACTATTAACAACTACTGCCAGTCTCTGCAATCTCTCACCTCCTGCCTTGCAAACTTTACTAGGCCCATTTTTTATCATCATTATTACTAAAGATAATTTTGTACTAAGCTAGCAGACAGCATCTAATATCAGAAATATCCAGATACAAAGAAAGATTTAACGTTCTGATTGAGTTCCATTAAAAATCAAACACCAATTCACTAAATTCGACTTAGAGAAAAAACAAGTTTTTTTAAAAACTGTAATAAAAATCTCTAAATCTCACAAAACTGCTTTTGACCCAAATGCTCATACCAACTTCGATCTTGTATTAATCAATTTTTAAGCAGTTCTACCTTGCAATTAAAATGATTCATTACTATAAATATTCAAGAAGAGGTTGTCTTTGTTACAGAATTGTTGATCTTAAGACTATTGGGTTAATAAAGCGTAATTAAAGCCAGGCATTTAAGTGCAAGCTTGCATGGCAGAAAATTACCTCAGGAACAAGATAATTTTGAATTCAACTCCTTGCTTTAGTGGTTTTGGGAACTGGCAAAACAGGAAAATCCTGAAAAGGGTGTTTAAACACCTAACCTGGGTTTTGTTCACTTAAGACACGCTAATAATCCATTGCTAGTGGCAGTTCTTTTGTAAGAAGGGATATCAACTACTGACAAGATCCTTTTTGCTGAAGAGGCTCTTTTTAAAATACATGCTTACTGCAAAACAAATCAACTAAACACACACTGTAAGAACTGATGTAACAGGTAGATGGAGCAAATTAATCTGCAGCACAAGTAAGATTCCCCCCTCCTACAAGTTACTTCAGAGAAGCTGCTAGAGGAGTCAAGATACACAGACGCTTCTCATTTCATTGTGCGTATATGACTGGGATGTGGAATGCGCTCTCACTGTGTTCAGACCTGTCCCAGATTTCCCTCTGATTTGAAACAGGAGGGAAACGAGCCTCCCTCTCCCGAGTGCTGGCAGACATCCCCCGTGGGAGGGAGGGTGAGCTCTCACCATCAGGTTTAACGGCACGTTCCGAGTATCTTTAAAGACAGAAAAACACCCGGCTCTTGGCGAGACAAAAGCGGCTCACGCCAGGCACCCGCAGCCCGGCTGTCCCGGAGGAGACAGGGAAGAGGGAGCTCGGGATCCCGCACACCGAAGGGCGGGCACGGCCCTGAGGGACCGGATCCCCAGGGAAGGCTGCCTTAAACCGCATGCCCAGGGGGAGTGCGTTTAAATTTCTGTATGCGGGTACTGGAAAGCGGATTAAATCCCACCTGTGCCCGGAGGCAGGCAGATACACACTCAGGGAAAGGTCAGACAGGGAAAGCCGAAGCCCTACACGGCAGCTGGCGAGGCCAAGGCGGTTCAGGTGTCGGTGTGAAGGAAGGGGCTGACGGGGGAGACTGCAGAGTTCAAGTACCCCCCCAGGAACGAGGAAAGCGGACGGAACCGCCCGTTTCGGAGCTCCTCGGGCACCAGGAGGAGCGAGAAGCGACGGCTCGGGCTCCCCCAGCTGAGAGTGGCGGG
>VZRO01002117.1:98329-130670 GCA_013397915.1 Daphoenositta chrysoptera
GGGGCACGGCCGCACGACCCCCCTGCAGCCCCCGGAGCGGACCTGCCGCCGCGCACTCGCCACCGCCGCCCGCCCTGAGAAGATGGCGGCCCCCTCCCTCTTTCCCTTCCTCCGTCCGTCCTTCCCGAGCCCCGAGGGGAGAGGAGGTGGCAGGCGCCGGCTGGGTAATCCCAGCGACAGGCAGGACAAATCCAGCCGTGCGGTTCGGATAGTGTTTAACAACAAAAAACCCAAGGGCAGGGGAAGGTGAGGCGCGGTGCCTGCCTGGTGCGAGGGGGAGCAGGTTGAAGCCCACAGGACAGGTCTTCGCACTGTTCCCTCCGGGACTGCCCGCAGGTGCAGGGACAGTCTCTTCCCTCACAGATCGTACTTTATGTTTCAAGACTTTAATCTGTTTTACGAGTTCCTTGCCTAGTTTCGAGGGAGCTGAAGAGAAATGTCGTTCTCCGGAGGTCCGTGCAAAAATACTTTTAGGCTAAGTAACGTTTAAATCTTAATTCTTAGAAAGCTTTTTCTGTACTCGAGGAGGACAAGCTATCAGAGGAGGTGTTTTGTTCTTCAGTATAAAGCCACAAGGATGACTCGAGGCAAAAAGGGTGAAACTCAGCCCAAGTTGTGGCATTTGTCACTGGTGCAGCAGAAGGGACACTGGCAAGGTGTCACTGAACGAGCATGGTGCTGCGTGCATTGGGAATACGGGGATGTGATCCGTGGCAGTGGTTTCTTTTGGCCTCAAAGCCCTTAGGACTTCTAGCTGGTTCCTGCTGAAAGCTTTGTAAGTCTGTATTTTGACCCAGAAACTCTCCTGTGGCTCTTTCACTCCCCTCTGGTGATACAGTTATTAGCTTTCTATAAGTGATTCTTCATTACCCCAGTTTAAAACTCTTCAAGGAATTCAGATGAGTAAGCAGGTACTCTTTTCCAGCCGTTTGTAAAATGTCCAAATAAATAACTGCAGGCCTGCCCAGATGTTACTGCCCTTTGTGATCCTTGCTAGATCCTTTAGCATAAATAATAAAGCTTGTCAACCATATTTATTTTACTGGTTGCAGTAAATCAGATGGATGAACAGGGACTATCTGCATGTTCTTTCCTTATTCTAACTCTTAATAGTTTTTCCATCCTAATCATTCCTTATTTTCTCCAATGAAAGTCACCACTGTTGTTTTGCTTTTAACTTCTTTGCCACTCTCCTTGCTGATACTCGTGCAGTACTATCAGTTAGTACTGCATGTAAAGGTATACATTGTTCTGCTGCTAATGCATTAAACTTCTTGTCTGTATTTGTACATCACAAGTAAGTATAGTTGAGTATAAATATCCATTCTTGCTAAAATGTGTGCTCTTACATCGTCATCAGCTGATGGTGCTACCTTTAAAGCAACACTTATCACACTATTACACAAATGTAGTAAACACTAGTATTCTTAAACTGCCTACCGTATCTTCCAGTGTGGCATATTTATTTTGATATTTTGAAGGAGATGAAAAACTCGGGGTCAGAAAGGCAAATACTAATAGACTTTAACTTTCTGCAGCTACTCTTCTATCAGATATAGTCCAAATCCACAACATAATAATGCAGCCTCTAGTGGTTGCATCCTCAGTTTCATATTGGAGTATATACAACTGAGATGGTGTCATGGTTTAACTCCAGCCCAGTACAAAGCAAAACAGAACCACACAGCCATTCATCACAGCTGCTCTGCCCAGTGGGGAGGAGAATAACAAATAAAGAAAAAACTTGTCGGTTGAGCTAAGAACAGTTTAATGATGGAAACAAAATAAAAGATTATTATTATAATAATGATTAGAATTGTAATTTTATTGAGAAAGAGAGAAAGGACTAAAACTGAAGATAAACAAGTGCTACGCAGGACAGTGCTCACCAGCCACTGACCAATACCTGTCCCGTCGCCAAGCAGTGGTTGATTCCCCCAGCAAACCCCAGTTTATATGCTGAACATAATGTTCAATGGTCCAGAATATCCCTTTGGCCTGGTCAGATCAGCTGTCCCAGTTATGAACCCTCCTGGCTTCTTGTGCGCCTGCTTGCAGGCACAGCATGGGAAAATGAAAAGTCCTTGATTTAGAGTAAGCAGTACTTAGCAACAACTAGATTGGTGTAGTGTCAACATTATTCTCATACTAAATTCCAAACACAGAACTGTGCCAGCTGTGAAGAAGGCAATTAACTCTATCCCAGCTGAAAACAGGACAGACAGTTCCATCATGCGATGAGTCTTTGAATTCTGCAGATTGTATTTTGTACAGCAGGTTAGGTTACATGATTGCAGTGGTATCTGATTTTCTTCTATCTTTAACTTAAATATATCCAAAAATTTGTCATCCCAATGAAACTGCAAGGCCTTTTTGCTTGACAGGCTGTGCATTTGCCTCAGCTCTTCTCTTTATGAAGCTAAAGAATTGTGCTTGGGTGAGCTTTCTAGAAGTTATCTAGACTTAATACCAAGACTCAACAGTTTGGAGAATGCCCTGCTTCTGTTGTGTTTTAGGACATCAGCTAATTGCATCTACAGCTATGATTATTACAATTCTTCAGTAGTTAAGGAGCTATTTGGTACTTTTCTCCTCAAAACATTCTTGTACACAGGAATGAAATAATTTCCCAGCTTTATTTCTTGATAAACCAAACTGAACAACTCCCCTCTTCTAAGGAGGGCAGAGTTAATTTGAACTGCTTTGCATTGGCCACAAATCGAGACCTGAGTATCCAGGTGGTGACTGTGAGTCAGCTGACGCATGGCACCTCATTACTCTGCAGTAACACTTTCATTAGTGTGCGCGAGTCCTGTGTCTCTCACTGAAAAGCTGTTTTCTCAGCCCTTCCATCATTTTTATAGTTCTAACACCTCAATAAATTTTTCTCCTGGTTCTCTACTCCCTCATTGTTATATTCAAGAGTATTACTAGACTTTCTGGTCCCAGTATCATACTCAGGCTCATCTACCCGTACACTGTGGCCTTTAGGTATTTATGAGCAATACTTAATTTCAACACCCCATTCTTTGAACCTGTGAATAAGTACTGAAGTGGAATGGCTTGATAACAAGACAGCTGTGAACAAAGCTTGCTTGTGCAGAATGTGGTTCTAGTATTTTGTCTCTAGGTTTTTCCTGCTTGCTTCCTCACCATGGCTCCTCCTGTTCTGGTTTTGGATCCTTCCTTCCTTCCTTCCTTCCTTGCTTCCTTCCTGTAGTAGATAAAATGCCACTGCCTTCTTTGACCCAGTCACTCAGTTAGAGGTCTTCTACTAAAGAGACATAAATAACAAAAATATTTTCCAAAGATTCAAGTTCTGCACATTGCTGAAAAGCTTCTAGTCTGGATATGCACAGACTACAGCTCCATGAATCAGAATACTTGATTTGTACAAACATTTCTTCCAACACTGACTTCAGAACAGCATTAATGGTTACATCAGTCAGTATTGTTAAAAACATGTCAGATCTTCAAAACAGTAAGATAGATTTAAAAATAACTGTTTTTCTTATATTTTTGTTTATTTGCTTGGTTGGTTTTGAGCCTTTAGAAATCTTACCTGTATGTCAAAATCTTTATTTGCATCACTGCTAGTAGGACCAGGTGCTATAGAAACACAGAACAATAAGGCAGCCTCTGGAGATCTTGGTATCTAAAATTAGCTAATGAAAGGCAAATGAGTGAATATAAGGAAATACTGGACCATTATTGGTCTGTATTATGGTCTATGATCTTCACACACTGCTGCTCAAATGTTTCTTTAGACATTTTAAGTAGGTTTTTCAAGAAGGATTATGAGATAGATTGGTGTGTTTAAGGGGGAATTGTTGCAAGAATAAGGGTGAGTATGACAGAAAGTGCAAAAGACTTTGCGTCCTTGAATTTTAACACATCAGATTTGGAGGTAAATGTCATGGATCAGAGGCAAAATTAATATCTGTTTAATGAGAGGACATGCTGAAGGACTTGGGAGAATAGCTGGGAAAGAACATGATGATCTGGTTGGAATATGACGACCCCTCAAGCAGCTGCCTGGGATAGGACTCAGAATGTGTAAGGTTGTTTCTTTTTAACCCCCAGCAGTCATGTCATTATTGCCTTGCACTGACCAGCTCCATGACAGATTGTTTCTATTTGCTCTATCCTTATTTGATATTAATGGTTTTTCACAGAATTTCTTTATTTGGTAGCTTCAGATAGTTTGAGTTAATATTTTTTTCTTGGCCTTCTTTGAGTGAGCTCAGTACTTACAAGGATTCTGAGGTGTATTTGTTAATTCTATTAAGGGTGTTTTGAGGGAGCACAACAAGAAGATGGTTCATAGAAAATCTCATTAGCGTCATCACTTATCTTTGAACTTTAAAAATAAGCATGCAAATAATGAAGTCTGGCAGCTGCTAATTACTGGGTGACAATTTTCAGGCAGGGAGATGTTAAACTCAGGAAATTTTTGTAGTACATATAATTTCACAGCAGAGAATAAAACACTTGTGGTGAGCCTTATTAGGGATTCTGTCGTTTCATCCCAGTTCTTGTATTTTCTTCCTGAAGTATCCATCCGTGGTGTTGATTGTTCAGAGAAACACTTTCAAAACAGCTTCCACTTTTGAAAATTTGTTACCACAGTTCTGGAGAAAGGCTTCTCATGATTTCTAAATGCATTAACCCCCAAAAGAGAAGATACCTGGTTATTTTTAAGTCTCTCCTATGGTTTTGGACATTAAACTCACGTTCAATGATACCAATTACACATGTAGCAGCTTTAGAATAGCAAGTGTGTCTGCTGTTTTAGGATTAACTTGAAAATAATTCCTATTTGAAAATATATTTGGTCTCATAGGTCTATTTACAGAGATTTATTTCTACAAATAAGATAAAATTTTGCAAATTTAAAAGGTTAGTTCAGAAAAGTATATTTTTTCAAGTCCTTTTGCATTTGGAAGTGCCTACTTAAAAATCTGTTTCAAGCACGTGACTGTATGCTTTTCCCACTCTTACTATGTTATCACGTATCTTTGCATTGCTCTCAGATTTCTGTGGAGAATTTAAAAATATTTATTTTCCCTTGCAATAATAATAACAACATCACCTATAACTGAAATAGTAATGTCTAGACAAAAGCAAGAAGGAAAACATGGAGAAGAGTGTTGGCATTTTTTCTGTTTCCCTCAAAACTCCCAAAAGATAGTATTTAAACCAGCAGTGGAGGAGCATGCTACTCAAAGGGTGAAACTGGACAGGACTGAGTCTGGAACATCTTTCAGTGTAATCAAAATTTTGGCTCCTGAGATTTGGCAGAGCTGCACCATATGTTTTAATTTAAATTCAGTGTTAAAATCTTTGGGTCACAGTATTTGTAAGGTATGCCCTGGATGAATGTGTGCCCTGCTGTGTGTTACACAAGGATGTTTCAGGATTTTGGAATCCAGGCTCTCTTCAGTGGGTCAGGCTGGATGTGTCTGCGCTGCTCTTCCAGGCTGCCCTTGAGCGCTGCCCCTCTCCCGGCGCCTCGGGCTGGATTGTGTTGTGCGGATCGAGCTGCTGGCCCCTGGGCCATCTCAGGAACACACATCAGACGGGAAGCCCTCAGTGATACCGACTGCTGAAGCTACCTTGCTACAGTCCCAGAAAGATTCTTCTAACATTCATCTGTGGAGGTTGTTTTCCCTGGCTGGGCTGCTCCCTTACCCTGTGTCACCATCCCTGACCACCACAACTGTTCCGTCTATGCACTGGGCCATAAACCAGCCTGCTGACACAAGGGGAGAAGAGTAGCATCAGCAGAGGGAAACTCTGTTTCTAGTACCCAGGCAGTTGTAAATACCACTGCAGTTGCAGTGTTCCTGAAAACAAGCACATCCTGAAGGGTCACTTCTCAAGCCTCAGGTCATGCTGAACCACATCCTTCCTGTCAGCAGCTCAGCTGTGTCTAAGGACTACACCATGGAGGTAGACTGCCCTTACACAGACATGGCTTTTTGATCTTATTCTGATCCTACTGCTCCAGATCACCAATGAAAATAGGCAAGGTCAACAGTCTGTGGGCCACTTTTGTACTCACCAGACCACATTGAATACACTGCTCTTCTGTGTCAGATCCCTGATATATTACTTGGGATAAGGTGATTTCTTTTCTGAGAAATTAATGAGTTACAATTCAGTCCCAGAATCAGCAAAGTTACAGGTGACAGCACTTACATGGAAGACAACTGGATGGTATTTAGGAATGAAGAGACATTAGTTCTCTTGGGCACAAAATGAAAAGACAAGAGGAATGTTCTCGGATTCAAGAATTTTTAGAAAGAAAAAAAAAAGCCTGTATTGTTTTCAAACACAAAGCACTTTTATTCCTCTCACAAATTTGCTGTCAAGGACAGTCTCCTGAAACTCAGTTCAGAAGACAGCAGTGCTCCATTGCCCCACTGGAATTTAGAGACTTGAAATTGGTCTGTCTTCAAAAAACTACTTAGAATACTATAAACCCCTAAGAAATTAAATGCAGTAGACAAAAGACTGTCTAAGAAAGAGAACTAAGACTGAAGTTCACTTGGCTTTAGCATGCAAAACAAGAATAGAAAGTCAAAGTTTCCCCATTTTAATGAGGCATGGCTCAAAACAAAGTAGAATTTAAACAAAAGAGCAAGACTATTTTGTTTCCCAGAGTCAGGCTTGCAATCAAGAGTGTAGCATATAAGATCAAGCACTTCATTAATGTCTGCTAAATAAAATATGATGACCTCTGATGTGGAGAATACATTTAGAAACAAAAATAAGACTGCTAGCCTGGCATTTTCTATCCTTGTATGGTAAAATCCTCACTTATTCAAACATATGCGAGATCACCTGCCTTGAATGGGAATATCTGGCAATGATGAACTTTACGCAACCTGCTCTAGTGGAAGGTGTCCCTGCCCTTGTCAGGGACATTGGAACTGGATGATCTTTAAGGTCTTTTCCAGCCCAAACTATTCTATGATTATATGAACTAGCTGCCTTGGATGCCTTTCAGGGACTATCCTTTGCTACATTTTTTGCTTGCCTGCATCTGATGATCTGGAATCCATGGAAAATGGTAGGAAATTAGTTTACTTGGTGGGACAACTTCTTTGTGGTAGGGGACATGGCAGGTCCTAGGCAGTAGAGAAAGGAACTCTCTTCCGCTCTTGAATTTTGCCTGAACAAGATCATAGCCCAGAGGTGTTCCTAGCTACTGACACTTGTACTTAGCTATTTGTCATTTCAGGCCTACAAAAGGCCTGCATCCTCCTGGGGGAACTGCTGGTAGCTGCTCTGAGTGGTAGGGAAAGACCCTACAGAGTCTGTACAGCTTGGGCTAACCCCTGCCTAAGGAGGCTCAGGCAGAAGGATCCAGTGGAGAAGTTATATTGAGAAGATGTAGTTTGTGTAGCATGGCACCATGACTATATGAATAGACTGGAATAGAGTGTTTCAGCTGGAAGGGACCCACGGTGACCAACTGCAGCTCCAACTGCCCGACTGCCAGTGAAATGTTGTTAAGGGCGGTGTCCAAATGCCTCTTAAACACTGTCAGGCTTGGGGCAATGGTTGTCTCTCAAGGAAGCCTGTTCCAGTGTTTGACCACCCTCACAGTGAAGAAATGCTTCATGATGTCTAATCTGAACCTCACCTGGTGCAGCTTTGAACCATTCCCAAATGTCCTGTCACTGGATCCCATGAAGAAGAGCTCAGCACCTCCCTCTCTCTCCATGTCCCTTCCTCAGGAAGCTTTAAAGAGCAACAGATTCACCCCTCAGCTGCCTTTGCTCCTAGATACTAGATAAAGCCAGTGCTTTATGCTCCTAGATAAACTAGATAAAGCCAGTGTCCTCAGCCACTCTGTGCAGGACATGCCTTCCAGCGTTTTCACCAGCCTTGGTGCCTCACTTTGCTAACTATGGCTGCTTCCATCACAGTGACCCTGCACTTTGTAGGTCTGAATTTAGCATTTTGTGGGTTTTAAGCACATCATTTTATTTCCTGCACTGTCATCTAAAAATAACTGTGCAGTCTGCGCTCATTGCACTTATCAGCATCACAGTCTTATCTTTGCTCGCATCTTATCTGTATATGCACAACCTATTACTGAGTCATTACCCTCCAACACTAGTAGCTATCCATTTTAAAATGCAGTCCTGAGTATGGAATTGCTGCCAGGCACTTTTAGAATTCAAGGGGAGGTCTAACAGTGTTCCTGTGGTTGCAGGACAATGGATGTAGGGACTACATTGCATAATGTGGTCCAGTGTTAAGTTAGACCTAATATGACAATGGAGTTTCTTAGAGTACAATTACAATGTTTTGAAGTACATAATCAAAGTATGTGGGAAATTATGAACAAGTGAAAAAGCAAAGCATGTGGATTTAAATAATCTCTGAGGCTGTTTCAAGAACAGCACAGGCGCTTAGGCACTAGAAAGATGTGCATGTCAGAAATGAATAGATTAGCTAGCGCCTGAAGGCTTGTAGACTTCAGAGAGAAAACAGAATGAACTAAACCTAAATCAATACAGCAAGATGTGTATTAATTTTCCAGTCTTCCTTATTACTTACTAAACACAATTTAGGGAAACAAAATAATTTCATTAAACAGAGAGGACTGATATAACTAACTAACCAACTTTAACTCTTTGAAGACATTTATAATGGTAATAATAAATCCAGGCAAAACAGGCAAAACATTCTAGCTTTGAACTTTATCAGTGCAATCATTATTTTGCCACTAAAGACCAAAAAACTAAAATGTTTATTTATGAGACATTTATTGTGGATAGAGAAGTAAGTCATAAGCATGAATTGTATATAAAACATTTGTGATAAATGGAAATAACACAAAAAACCCTGAGAAAATACAGATTTGTCTGAAGCACTGCATTATATACACTGTTAATGTTTGCTAAGTAACAGACAATCTGAATGAGGCTCACAAGGTCTTCAATATGTACAAAAAACCCAGAGTGTTGTAACAAAGACCCCCTTTCACTGGTGTTATCAGCAGCTGATCCCTACTGAGCTTTGTAGGATTAGTGGCAGACAGTGACGAACTTCAGTAGAAATGTACAGACTTGTGGATGCCACAAAGCTCAGTCCTTTTACATCAGCTTTATTTCTGTTTGAACTGAGTTACACTCACTCATAAGGTATCTGACAGTCTTTCTTTTGGTGTCACTATCTAATATCTAAAAGATAATCAAAAGTAGTAATGAGTACACAGTTCTCAGTGGCTAAAAGAATGTGTCATCAGTACCCAAAGGAAAAGGAGAAAACAATCCATTTTTAAAGTCCAGATAGGATGAAAAATGTACACAATTGTGATGTGCATTAAAATAACAACAACAAAAATATTACTACCTCAAAAATTGGTTTAAATAGTCCATCCAGAAAATAGTAACACTTAGAACCCACGGAGATGTAATAAATACCCTGTGCTGCAAGTAATTAACTTTTCATGCCTCAGCACAAAAGGGTCTGAGCATATTATCAATGAAGTGAAACAAATCACATGCCAGCATGTTGCTTGGTGTGTAGTAGATGATTAAAATAATTTTTTTAATCCTTCATTTATGCTAACATAAGCATTTACAATATTGTATGAAGGAAATAAAGAAGTAAATGCCAGTAACTGACTTGCCATAAAGAATTTAAATGCAGCACTGCTTGGATGCAGCACAGTTGCTTACTGTGATGCATATAAGGAGCCTTCATGCAGCCCCTTAATTCCTCTGCATTAGCATCCCAAGTAGCAGTTCATGAAGGAAATCTGGCTCCACAGAACTAGACTGTCCATGTGGGTCAAAGTGAGCTGAGATGAGGATTTGCTTCACAATTGCTTTGTGCATGAATGGCGAGTTATGGAAAGTGTCTTCATGGGGTTGAGAGCTGATGCAATCCACTGCCTCCTGTGGTTTCTGAACGCCTCTGAAATGAGGCTACTCTGGTGTAAACTGCAAGCAACCTAATTTGATATTTATGGTTTTACAATCTAATTTTGTCCTGTAGGAGAATAGTAGATTCTGCAAAAACTTATAAAGAATTCCAGCATATGCTTTGAAACACATATGCTATTTTGAAGGCGGCTCAGACTTTTTCCTGATGCATTTTTTTAAGTGTTAGAAAACTTGTTGAGTAAATACTACATCGTTTCATCTCTTACCAAGGAAAAGAATTAGTGCAGTAATTGGAAAGCAATTTATGAGAGTCAATCAAGAGGTTTAATATAGCATTCCAAGGAAATCACATGATTTCCATTCACATATTTTCATTATCTTTACACTTACAGACAACACAACACTCTATTTCCAAAGCTATTGTCTTCTGATAACACTCATAAGAGAGCCATTAGAGTGCACAGTTGGTTTTGGCCGAAGGTAGAGATTTGCTTTATGATACTTATCTTTTTGAAAAAAATAAAATAATTGAGGAAATTCTCTAATGCAGGATGTCTGATTATTTGCTCAGATTGATCTGTGGTCCTTATGGCTTGAGTTCCTCTGTTTTTACTTTTCCACAAGTACAACTGCAAAATCAGAACAGTGTAGGTACACTCTACCAATGAAAATTCTTAGTTTCCTGCACTTAAACAAAAAACAGTCTAGATATTAGCAGCTCCTTTTAAAAAAATTAAGATGTAGGAAAAGGATAAACATAGCTGCAAACAGTTTTTCAGCTTCTGTAAATGTACTAAAGAAAAAGGAAAACAAAAACAAAAAAAAGGAAAATAAAGCTAAAAATTGGAAAATAAAAATACACAACCCATATTTTCAAACCAATTATACAGGAAAATTTATGGAAACCTAGAATGTGGAGTTAATTTTCATATACATACATAATGAAATATGAAGTGCTTGTATGTTAAATATGTATCATACTGATGGAGTCTTTATAAATGTGTAACTGAGGAATTTATTATTTATATTGCTCCAGGACTGTACTTGGTTCTTTTCAGTAAAAAGCAGGAGGATGTATCTCCTTCCTCAAAGAATATACAACTCCTCTTAAGCAAATATATTGGATTCTGTACCTTTAAATTTGAAACAAGCTATTTTATGGGAATGGGATAATGTGCAAAATGAAACGTAGCCATAATTGTTAAGGTTTGTGACATACTGTGTATGGCTCAAGCTGTTATATCTATTCCTATATGCATTCAATTAAAGAACCCATCTTCAATGATGTATTCTAGCACACTCCTGGGAACTAATCCAATGTCTTTAGCTATCTGTTTTACATGAAAGCAATTATTGTAATATCTCTAATGTCTAAGTGGTATTGTCCTGAGTGCTATTTTCAGCATGGTCCAAAGTATTTATTTCGATGAGATTATCTATCTACTCTTCAAATTTATTATGCTTTCAAGAATGTCCATAGAGTCACATTAGCATTTTTGTATTCCACAGCCAAATGTTCAAACAAAATGTAATATGAGATAAATAATCAGCTGACTAAATTTAGTGCTCTCCACTTCTGTTTACATAAAATGACCTCTTGCTGGTGCTTGACCTCTCTCTATCCTCATTCTGAGTTCCCTGTGACAGCCTGTGTCCATTATGCTTTTTAATGCTCTGTTTTTCCCTGGTGCTGTGTGATGCTAGCTCAGCTCTGCTATAGACTGCAAGCACTGTCTGGAAAACTCTGGAAATGAGAATTAAAGCAGTGTTATAGGAGTGTGCAGAAGAACAGTTCTGTCTCTAGCTACCACAAATTATCATTATTTTACAGCAACAATAAAATGCACCCACAAGCACTGAGGTCTCAGTTGGGCCACTATTTGACCACGTCTGAGCTAGTGCAGCTCTCCTTTGTGCAATTCTGCCTTTCCAGAAGTAAAAGGAGGATAATTATCTAGTCCTGAAGGCTGTTTAGGCTTTGTGCATTAACATAATGCCCGTTTGTTGCAAAATAGTGTGTTGTTTTCATACAGTATTGTTAGCAGGTTCTGACTTTCTATTTGCATGACACGTGCTAGGGTTTGTGGAAAACTGCAAACAACTGTGAGGCAGCTATGCAGCATTATGACTTCTGTTGCCATTGTCATGGTTTGCTACTGGTAGCTCACTTTGACTAGCTGGCATTGTGTAACACGTGCTCTATGAGCTCTTCAGTGACCTCCTATAGCAGTTCTTTATTGACCTCATTTTATAACAAAGTTTTCATTTATGCCAAGGTTTTATAAAACTAAACAACAGAACAAATGGAAAACTTAGATTTGGTGATGCTTTGCACTCCCTTTATTAAAGGAAAATAGCTAAAATGTAATGGTGTGGCAAATGCAGTACTTGCATCTGAAGGACAGGAACAGGAGGTATGCAATGATTCAGTGGCAAGGTGCAGTGGGGTGACCTGTTTTTCATTTGAGTGAATTTACTGCATGTCTCACGAGGAACTTGCCAAAAAAGCTTTAAACAAAGATGATGTTTTAGGGTCTGTCTCGTTAAGGAGGTCCCAGGATGATTTAAAGCTGTTCAGATGAGACAAGTACATACAGCAAAGTGTGTTGTTTCAAAGGAAGAACATGAACTTGCAGGTATGACTGTGGGGAGGCAGTAGTAAAACTGTAGTGACAGGAGGATGCCTGCATGAGTAGCATAGTAAAGGTACCAGAGTAAGACTAAATATCTGGCTGCAAGCTCATCTTAAAAGCTGCTTTTGTCACAGCTAGCCAAGGCATTGCATGCCACAGTCATTCTAGGATAAAATCTCTCAATGAGCTTTTATTTTCTCCTTCTGAGGAAAGAAAAGAAGAATTCTGCTCAGTGAATACTAAAACAAATCTTCTGTCTTTTGAATGGACAGGACACATTAATTTTTTAGATCTCAAAAAACCTGAGATGTCTGTCCTTTCTGAGGAGTTTTCTGTTGGAAAAGCATGCAGTTAGCTTTTCTTCCACTAGCACTGGATGTCTATTGAGTTTGCAAACTGGAAATCAGCCTGGAGGTGAATCAGGCTTACAGACTCAGTATCAATGGGAAATATACTTGTGTTGGCTCCTTCTATCATATGCTTACCAAAACTGCTAATACATCAAGTGTATTTTGATATGCAACACGTAATAGAAACAATAAATTCTTTGACTTTCACTTTATGCAGGATTGTGTACAAACATAGCCAAACTGTAGGTGTGTTTGCTGTCATTTTTCCAATTTCTGTGAGTTAAATTCTTAAGCACTAGCCTGCACTAAAAACTCATTGAATTAAGCTTTCTGAGGTTGGTGGTGATGGTGATTTTCAGCTAAAACTATAGGAAGTACGCTTTGGAACAAACATTATACAATGGTAGTTTTTAACAGAAAGAAAATGATTATTTATTGAATATTGCTGGAGGGGCTAAAATAGCATAAATAAACAGAGAGAAGACAAAGGCCAGGGGAAATAGTCTACAAAGCTAATTTAAACATATTTGAAACCTCTGCAAAATTCATATGAAAAATAAAAGGATTGCTTTATGATATTCTTCTCCACTTGGCCTGAATTCCGATATAGCAGTAAAAAATCAGGACTTATCAGGACATTCATCAAGGATGAGTATATTGTTATGTACGGGATTCTTTATTTAAGATTAAGAAGTTACTAAACACTTTCATGTAAAAAAAACAGCTGAAGCACTAGCTGGCTTCATCCAAAAGAAAGCATTTATATATATATATATATATATGCACATATATATATACATATACAGAAGAATTTGTTGGGTATTGCTTTGTTCTTTTTGGTTGTCTTTGCAAAAGGAGGCAGAAGTATCACTTAGATAAATAAATAAATATGGGATAGGGCACACCCACAGAAGTCTGGTACTGGTGATCTAAGAGAAAGCTGAGAAAGGAAAAGAGATTTTAATCATGTTTTGAATGGGAAAGATTTGAGGATGGGAGCTATAGAATTATATACTATTTTTTAAATTTTTCTTGTTGTTTAGAAAAAGAGAACCTGTTTGGAAATACAGGGAGGAATCACAGTAATTGCCCCCCACTCAGCTCCCCTTCTCCCTGGTACAACCCCCCTAGAACCCAGAAAACTGGTTAACCTTTTGAATCGCAATGCAATAAGAGTGTGTGTCTGGAAGCAGGGGATAGGAAACATTAATAGGATCCAGAATAAACCTGCAGTGTACCAGGATGTCTGTTCTTCCAGGATTCATTTTACCGCCAGAAAATCTGGCATCAGATGATCACAACTTGTATTCTACACTGTCATTCAGCACTGGAGTGTAAGCAATAGCAAAGCAGTAAATGACATTTCAGCCTGTCCTTTGGGATGCAACAGGCACCACTTCCAGGCTTCCTCTCCCTGTAGCACTGCATGGGCACACCCAGGCAGCTGAAGTGACACGAACAATGAGATTCAGGTACACAAATGCACCAGTAAAAGGACAAGCTGTCTGCCAAAGGACAGTAAAAAGTGGAAAAGCTCAGCAAAATTACTATTTCCGTAGAGGAATTTATCTGAGGAGTCAAAAATTGTTGGAAGAGTTCCTGTGCTGATCCTCTGTTTCATTGTTATCATTACTTTCAAATCAGATCATACAGGTAGTTTAGTAAAAGGGGTTTGTTGACAAAGTAATTACTGTAACCATTCTAGTGCTATTTTAAAAGACAGGAGGTGATTCCAGAAGCATTTTTCCAGAGTATACTTGTTAGTGCAACACACTGAAGGACTCAAGGAGAGCTGGATAAAGAACTTAATGTTATTTAGCAGTCCTAAATCCATAATAAGTGCTCAAATAGTTGGAAACATATAAATTATACAAAAGTACAATTTATAAAATCCTTCTGATTATGGTAAATATGAGTAATTGTTTTTTATTTGAGCAAAATTAATTCCAGAAAATTATAATAAAGGTAATTAAAAGAGCAATTGAATAATAACTTGAAGACTGAAGAGGAATGATGTGGGAGTATGGCTTGCAGAGTTATCTGGGCCTCTGATTTCTGAGCAGAATCCTTTCAATGTGCTAAGAGGGGACTCTGATTACAGCAATATTCTTGAACAAATCCCTGTAATCCTCTTTCATATCTAATTAATCTCTTTATTGCTTTGTCTGCCCTAGGATGCAAATGCAATGTGTATGAATTATAAAATCATAAAAATTTAGTCAGAGGTGGAACAGGTCATCAATTCACCCCAAGATTGTATCACCAGCTTCCTCACAGGGCCTTGTCAGGGCAGATCCTAAAGACTTAGTGAGTATAATTGCTGCAGTTTAATTCCACTGCTCTGCTCCTCTCCATTGGAAAGTTCTGAAGACTGTTATGAGGATTCCCTTTGTCTTTCCTCCACAGGATAAATATCCCTTATTCTTCTAATCTTTCCTTGTGTTCCTAGACCTCCAATTGCTTTTATTGCTCCCGTATGGTTTCTGTCCAGGTGACCATACCTTCTGTGCTTTTGTTGAGGAGAGAGCAGGTGATGGAGAGTTAGTGCCAGTGGCCAAGGGACCTCTGCACTTTCTGCCACGCTCTGCTGTCCTGCATCTTCCTCCACCACCACACCATGGCATTTGTGCCATACGTGTGGCAGTTGTGATATTTCCCCAGGACAAGATTCCTTCTAGCACTGAAAACACCTTCTCATTGAGGAACAGCAGATTGTAAGGGTCACTAGAAGGGTTGGACACAGCAGGACACATGATGGGATTCCAACTTTCCCAGTTCTCCACAATCCCTCTGTCTTTCTGAACTGCCATCTTTGCGAGGCGCAGCACTTGTTACATTTTAACAAATTCTGTTACACTTTAACAGCTCTGGGTTGTCTTTGCACTTCTGCCAAGCAGAAAAGTTGCAAGAGTAATTTGGAGGATTATTAACACGATGTTGGGAATAATCAATGAACCGGCAGCCTGGGGGATCTAGGCCTTGCCAGCCCTATGCCAGGTCTGGCAGACGCTGGAGGTCCAGATGCGTGCAGGAATAACACCATTAAAAAAAAGACTGGGAGCAAGATTTCCAGAACACAATTGTTTACTGCTTTCACCCCAGCATATGCATAATTTCACAGCACAGCAAGCAGTGGTCAGGGATTGTGCACAGCACAGTCAGTCAGGGCATTCTCCACAAATTGCCCCTCCCATTTGTCCCGGGTGAGTGAACAAGCTGTGGCAGGCACAGGTGGTGACCGGGGCTCCGTTTGGGCTTCTTGCTCTCTGTCTAGTGCCATCTGCTCCTCTTTGCTCCTACGAATGCCATGCAGGAGACAGCAGAGAAGCAGAATCCTTTTCAAGTTAGTCTGAGATCTGACTTTCTTCCCTTTAAGGGACAGTCCTCTGGCCTTCAGATGATCAAGCACATTTTCTACAGCCACATATGGATACTCATCCCATAGCTATGAGACATCTCTTTTCTCATGGGATGATTTCAGAGGGGGAGGGGTCCCTTTGTTCACATGGCTACAGTGACTTCCTAAAGTCTTAGTTGAGTCCTCTCTCTTTACAGTGCTATGGTACCTGGAGCTGATCACACAGAGCTGCTGAGTTCCTGCTGCCCCATCAGCCCCAGACGCTTGTTCCTGTCCCTTACATTGCACAAGCTCATAGAATTATGTGGTGAACTGACTCTGAGAGCTGCTCTGACAAAAAATAATCACAGCAGAGCCAGCTGTCAGCCCCCTGAACTGTCCCAGCATGTGGTTGAATTAGAAGCAGTGGTAGCAAAAATAAAAGGATGGGAATGTATCTGGGAAGTCCTGCCGATGGCAGAACTACAGCAGCCCAGATTGAGCACCACTGATGGCCATACAATTGCCCCGTCCCTTTATGATGTGTGTGATGGGCTTTGAATGGGTCCACACCTCTTCACACTGCTCTCTGACCACTTCCAGGTAGATGTCCAGCCGACTGCTGCTGCTTAGGGTAGAGGCGAACATGGCTTGCTGCTCATGTGGTAATAGGTTACAAATGATGTGGTAAAGGTAGGTGCTTGAGCAATGCACAGATCTCACATGACTGTGGAAATATGGCCTGAGTATACAGCTTTTCATCACCTGCTCTGAATTCCCTCTCATGTCTTCTTCTGAATTTTTTTCCTATGAGTCAAAATCATTTTGAATTCTGATCCTGTCAGCCTTTTAGTCTTCTGCAGTTTCATGTTGTCTGCAAATTTAATAGAAATGTTGCCTAGTCCATCATCCAGGTTACAAATGAAACTTTGAATGAAACTGGACCTGGGCCAGATTTCTATAGCCCCAAGGTTGATAGGAAAAGGCTGCTTGATCAATCCCTCAATTTAAACAGTGGGTCAATTAATAATTACTCTTAGCATATTGGTGTCCAATTAGATTTTGTGCCTACCTTTGATTACTTTCAACTAAATGTCTTTTGAAACTATCCCCTCCCAACTGCATCCCACCTTCACTGTATTAATGGATTCTCATATACCAAGATGATGAGCATTTTCAGCAATGGTTTATTTGACCTCTGAAGGCAGCTTATTTCTACACCTAAGGCCACCTGAATACATAGTAGCTAATATTCCCACAATAGTGGAAAATTAATATGGTGATTTCACAATGGAGTGACAATAAATAAATTACCTGTCACTGGACTGCAATTTCTGTGAGCATTTGCAGAGTCTGGAAGTCAGCATCTTCCTCATCCCTTTCTTTCATGCCTGTGAATGAAAAGATCTGCTGACTTTTTTTTCACAGAAAAGCTACAATATCAGAGCCTCATTAGTGGTGACTGTTGTCCATACTTTTGCAGCCAGCAAGGGTGTTTATGCTTTTCTTTGTGGAAGTGGGACATGTATGTGGCATCCCCATGGCAGGAGAGTGCATGTGTTGCTTAAAAAAGTAGCTCCTTGCAGATTTTGATATAATTTGAGGTTACCCAGCCTCAACCCAGCTGCTCCCAAAATAAGCTTTTATACCTTAATTCTATGATACAGCATCTTCAGTGTTGGTCTTTGAAATACTCTGTTCTTTTATCTCACTGTTTTATAGTTCCCTACTTTCTGCAGGTAATTGACACTAAAGGGAAGGAGATGGCAGGTAATCCCTGCCTCATGTGTACTCTCTGTTTAGACATTACTTTCATCGGTAAACTGAAAGCCACGGAAAAAGATGCATTGTGGGCCTAGGCCACAAAGAAGCACTCTGAAAACCGAGTTCTTTACAGGTCGCAGGCCAGAAGGAAAAGAGGCCTGGTTGTTTATTCTTTACATATTTATATGTTTCTAGGAACAACTGTGGATTGGAGGTCAGTGTTACCACCTCCTCCATCCTTACAGGTTCACAGAATAGTCCATCACACATTCTCCACCCAGAAGAAAAGAATGTAAACTAAAGTTACAGTTAACTAAAACATTGCTATGTTTACAGAAAGTGTGTGAGAAACTTTATCTAAGAATCACACATAGAACACTGCAAAAGACAGGGCAACAGTGCATGGCAGTGGAACTACAGAAATAATGTCAATTAATAACAGCTAAAGGAAGAGTCAGTCTTTCCATCCACATTCTGAGGAATTCTGAGTATTCTGAGGAAAGTTTAACTGCAGGCTCAATACCAATTCAATTCCATACATAAACCAGTTGCCATCTCCAGTGGCCAGTGCTTCCGGCCTGGCTGCAGTAGGTTGTGTCTAGAGGCAGTGCTGGGTTTGCCTAGTGAGAAGGTATTATTTGAAGTGTGCACATGTATGCCGCCAACCTTGAGGGCACAAAATCTCCTGCACACATAAGCAGACAATCATCTAACTGAGTATAAAATACTTAATTTAGCTCATCACTGTCACTTCAGGGTGAGTGAGGAAATATTTGCTGTCTGGATAGCATTTGTATGGTGATACAAGTTCACTGTGGTGATGGTGTTAAGTTCAGAGAAGTTATTTTCTCTCTTCTTATGCAAGAGAAATTGTAGAAATCACCAGATTTTTTCCCTTTCTAACCAAATTATTTTGTTGGTGGTGATAAAGAAGTCTCTGTAGTAAGACAGACAGAATTATGTCACAGCAACATGCAGTCAGTCTCTGAGTCTGCCAGATATTTCAGTTGTGACCTTTACTGTCCAAAGTACTGGAGTTAATTGTGACTGGACAGTATTTCCCACTTCTGGTCTTCCCAGAAATCTCTTAGCCAAACTGCTTGCTAATGATAATGTAGTATCTGTTGATAATTTCTATGTTTTTTTAAGACCGTGTGACACCATTGTAACAGACCATGATAATGACCTTCAAATTGTGTTGCACTTAGATGTCACATCTGGTAATCACTTAGCACACTGATGCTATGTCAGTATGGTACAGGGGACAGGAATCCCCTTTGGCCTGCATCTTGCTAGGTAATACAAGTTGCTATAAAATCAAGGTAAATACGATACCACTCTGATATTTACTATTTTATAGTCAGTTTCTGGGATATAAATTAGTACCTCACCAGGCAGAGGTGAAAACACCTATATGCAGAAGGGCTTTAAGTCTTGGTCTTCCCCTGTGGCAAAAAATCCATGGAGTGTAATACCGCATGTCTAATTGTGACTTAGAATTTTGGAAACTGCCAAAGAACTCCCAGAAAGATGTTGCTACTACCCCAGCATTTGGAAGAAGTATGAAAAAAACCCAGAAAAGCCCCAGTCACCAACAGAAACTGGTCTGTTTCGAAACAGAGAAATTTAATCTGACAGCTCCAAATAGGAACAGATTTCTCAGAAAAACATTCAAGGTCTCTTTAAGGGAACGTCTCCTTGAGAAGCATTAGGTTATTGGGCCCTGCAAGCAAGAAAAAGATCACAGTCACAGTAAGGGCTATGTGGGAGGTCCTTTACAATATGCCTTGATTATAGAAAGATGAATATACGTGTAATTCTGATTTTACTGCCTGAAAGAAGAAACAAAATGCTCATGAAAAATTTATTCTTAAACTCAGTGAAATCCACCACAGTCTAATAGCTTTAATGCCAAGATATCTGCCCACAGTCTAATCAGAGAAGCATTTTATTAGGCAAACAACATCTGACATTACTGTGGCAGTGTCAGCCTACTCTTGCTTGAATGAAGCAGCCAATAAAGCTACATAAGATGTAATTTAAGAGTTTTCTAAGCTGCTTATTTCACAGCTATGGAGATATTTCTCCTTAAAGCAGAGGAAGTAGAAATATTAATAACTGCTGTTGTAGGTTACCGCCCTCCATACTTTCAATGAATAAGATCTAAGATTTCAATCTTTAAGCACTCATTAATTTTTTTAGCTCCCAGTAACTACAGTACCCATTTTATTAAAAACCTTTTGAAGCTTCTCAGCAAGTTTCTTCATGAAATCCAGCTAGTTAATTCTGATAAAATTAACTAATATTGGGGGTTTTGCCTTAAGGATTTACACTTCTTTGTCAGTTCAGTTAAAAATCTTTTTGACCCAAAGCAACACAATACAGCAATGATGACAAGACGAAGTATAGAGAAGGAATCTTAGGGGGAAGGTGGGGGAGGTGGTTAATCTTTAGAGTCATAGTTCCTCTCCACAACCAACACTTATTCTGTTTGCTTAAACATTGAAGACCCTAGCTTGTTGTTTGGGTTTCTTTTTAAATACTTATTTTTCCCTGAATTTCAGGCTTTAACATAAATTACATCAAGGTAGCAAACATACTTCAGCTACAAGTTTCCAAGGATATATTATGAACAGTGATATGCAGAAATGTTGTTTTAATACTACTTCCTCAAAGACATTCTGGATATTCTTGTCACATATTTATTGTCAACAGATATTTGCAACAACTTGCAAAAAGATTTGGTCATTTGCCCACAGACTAAATTTAATGTGGCTCAAGATGTAAGTATCACTGGTTTAAGCCTTTGCAGTATGTTAGAGGCAGCCACTACATTTTCAGCATTTGTTTTTATATTTCCTACAGAGACTGAAGAGACTAATTTCTCTCCCCAAGCACAGGAATAACAGATGGTGCCAGTCAGGTAGAAGTGCCAGGGTGTGTATGAACAGACACTCAAGAGACGAGAAGATTTACTTTGGAAACACAGAAGAGAACAACAGCCAAAACATCCCTTTTCATAACTGCTTGGGATAAGAATTTTTTCCTTCCTTCTTCATTTTCTCCTAAGCCCAGGACAGCGGTTGGGAGTTATTTCAAATGTATTCACGTCCATCTTTAAACTTGAAAAGGGAGTTTGGAACAAGGACAAGGCTGAAGGTCCTGCAGGAGGGGCTTGAATTCCAAAAACTTGAGCAAAATGGGCTCTCACAAAATATGTAAACTTTACTTTTCCATTTAAAGGCTTGTGATGGATGAGTAGTCAGAAAAGGAGACATAAAGTCTTTCAGTCTCTAGAATCGAAGATGTTCAAGTGCTGGCTTCCAAAACCACTTTTCTGTGCTGCAGCAGAAACTTACTCTGGCTGTAGAGGCTTGGTAGTTTTGTGTGGTATTTGTAGTCTACCAGAGATGTTCCTGTGGGGGATTAGGTCAGTGAGAAGCTGCTCATGAAACCAGTCACCACTTTCCATGACACGTGGACTATGTTAAGAAGTAGTGGCTAAGGGTCCCGTGCTGAGGAAGAACAATCCTGGAAAACCTGAAAAAGGTGGAATAATTGACTGGACTTGAGGTAGCACCCTACTGCACTTGGGGTTTCCTCACATTTAGATTTCATTCTTCAGAGAGTTCTTGACAGAAGTTGCATGAAAAACTGTTTTCCAAGGCATTGATTCATAGAAAAAAGTAAAGAATTGGAATACACAAATCATTTGCATAGCTTTTCCCATGACAAAAGATTTGGTGAATCTCCACTCATAAAGCACTTTGTGTGAGAGTGTGAGGCTGCTAAACCTGGTCTGGCAAGGCCCTTTCAGCTTTTGGTCATAGCTCTGCCCATTTAGTATCTCCATGATTCATTCTTGATCAGCTAAAAGGGTGTGATTTCCCTTCACAGACACCCAGTCTGGGACATGTCTATTTGTGCAGCTGTAGAACACAAGGTGCCTGATCAGAGCCCAGCCTGCTGGCTGCATGGTGATGGTGTTTGAAACAGATTGCTTTGTTTTAATACCTTCCCTCTAAAATGGCATAATATCAGGTTAAAAAGAATATTCGTAAGTGGAAAAATGAAAAAAAAAATTCAAGTGAATAGTGGTTTTTTCTGCCTCTTTGAAAGGTTAATGTATTAAGGAAGGAAGGATTTCATGTCTTTGTAAAGTGCCTGTTTATAATTCTTATATTTATAATTATAATTCAAATATTTGAGAATTTCTCATTTTTACAAGCACTTGTAGTGACAGGACAAGGGGGAATGAACTCAAAGTAAAAGAAAGTACATTTACATTAGATATTAGAAGGAAGTTCTTCACTGTGATGGTGATGAGACACTGCAGCAGGTTGCCCAGGGAGGTTGTAGGTGCCCCATCCCAGAAGTTTTGAAGGCCAGGCTGGATGGAGCTCTGAGCAACCTGGTCTTGTGGGAGGTGTCCCTGTCCATGGCAAGGGTGTTGGAACTACATGGTCTTTAGAGTCAACCCAACCCAAACCCAACTTCAGAGTTCCAACCCAAGCCATTCTATGATTCTATGATCCTGTGATGTTAGAAATGTCCTGATTTAGAGCAAAATATTAAAAAGGTCTCCGTGATTTTGTTTCTGACCAGTTCTAATTATTTATGACATTATCTGCACCTATGTATGGGCAAAGCTGCTCTATTTTCAAGCAATTTTGTCAGGTCTTTGAGGAAATTGGCCCTCCCCACAGCAGCGGTCCTCTTTACACAGCTACTGTGCTTGAAATTCCTGCCTCCTCCTAAAGTCCCTCTTTCCCTGAAAAAGAAAGTGCTGTTAACCCCCATTTCACAGCCTGGGTAATTGCCAGGATGATGAGAAGAGATGGAACTTCAGGCAGAAATTCGGGTAATAGGTGGCCTTTGTGGCAGATTCATCACAGGAGTTTGTCAAACACTGTTTGCTGCAGGCATTCCGGGGGGGTTTAGATTGAGATTAACCAAGGCTGCTGACTGTAGCCCGGCTCTGTGCTGGGCTGGCTGCTGTTCTTGCAGGCTGCTGCAGGAAGGATGTAGCTCTTTCCACACCACTGCTCCAAAGCCCCTTGCAGCTGTTCCCGGAGACCACAGTATCCTGTTTGTTATTACAATGAATTATATCCTAAAGCACACAGGCACATGTATAGAAGCAGAACTACTTTTCAAGTAAATGTGAGAAAGACAGGCCTTTGTGAGCAGGGACTTTTCTTCCATTTACAGCTGTCCCTCACCTTGGAGGTTTAATCTGTTCCAGCTTACCCAGAAAATTTACTCAAACTCTTGACCCAATAAAAAAATCAAACCACAAAACCAAACCAAAACAAAATCCCACCCATCCAAAACTCCCGAGGGAAGCAAACTTCCAAAAATCCACTTCCAAAAATCACCTAGTGCTTTGGCACTAAGCAGTGGTGTGCAGGAAGCAGGAGCTGAGGACTTTTTGTGAAGTTGCACACATACCTTGTCTCTGCTTCCGTTGCATCCTGAGGACTCTGGCACTCATGGACCCACAATAAACCCTGAAAAACCCTGATACTTCAGGGTTTATATTAAAATCTTGGTGTCTTAGGAATACAAAGATAAGTTTGTTTAGACCTTACCCTTCATTGGCATGAGGATTTATAGCTCTCTCAGTAGCATTAGTCACAATATTTTGGAATTTCTTTCTCTAACTGATAAGAGTTCTGCTTTCAGATCTGAAGTGCAGCTGAAAACCACACTAATGCAAAGAATAGTTTTATTGATGGGTGGGAAAAACAGGGATTACCCAGGCTACTGGAAAAATTTATTCCATCCTGCAGTCAAATTCCTCATGCAGCTGAAGGGGAAAGCAGAGGCTTTCAGTGATTATAAATTAGCCTGGCAACAATAACTTTAATTATGGTGCAGCCATAAGAAAATTCTCAGTCCACTTAGTCCTTCCTTTCCAAAAGTCAGTTTAGATTTCTTCTGGCAGACACATATTAAAGATCTTTAAAACAATTCAGTGTCCTATTTCCTGCATGGGGCCTTAATCTTGTCAAAAATACTCATTGCACTCAAAGATTATTTCTGTCTTGTTTTGACGCTACAGATTTAAAGAATGAGATCATTTCTGTTGAATGTCCAGCTGTTTAAGAATCTGCATCTCTATTTAAGAAGCACAAGAGGAAAACACAGTGTCTTTGCCAGAAAAACAATCAGATAATAAGACTGCGTTCTTTTTAACTGGGAAAAAAGAATTGGACATATTGTGGTGTGAGGATGAATCAGTACTGACAAGAATTCCCAGGACCCAAAAATTGTTTAATCTTGAAGTGGCTGCTGTTCTGTGTGTTGATTTACCTCCTGTACTATATTTTTCCATGTTCATGCATAAGATATTCCTAATGTGCTACATTTCCATGCTGAGTTAATTTTTCTGATTTCATCACAAGACTTAGGACCATTGTTTATCTTCATCATGTCCAGTTCTGGAAGTGATAGAGAAGGAATCTTGGATATCGTTTTAGTTAAAGATTAGTTTCTGATCACATTTGCTACAGGAAAAAATCACAAGCATAATGAACATCAACCTAGAATTTCCACAGTATTTCTGTGCTGCTCATCACCTGATGAGTTTTTTTAAAGCTGGGGACAAGTAGAAGAGCTTACATGTTTTAACCTCTTACAGAAATAAAAAAAAAAAACAACAGTGGAAGTTAAGTAGAAGTTGCAACATGCAACAAGATGATTATTCCAAATTTTATACCATGGGAAGGTGAAAGAGAAATTCTGTGGGGTTTGCTCAGTGGTTGACATACAGTCACTGCCTTGCTGTTGCTGGATATACATGGTCATTATATTTTCAGAGAAATTATATTTTTCCTCCCTTTACTATTCTTTTAGATTATTTTTTCTTTAACCTTGTTTATGGGCTCTGAAATGAAAGGACAATTATAAGAGTTTGAGATACAAGAATTATAGTAATTTGAAAAACTTCAGCATGTTGGTTGATTTATTGTGATGTTTGCAGCACAGAGAGAGTGTTTAATTATGGCAGAAGGCACTTTTCCTTTACATGGAGTTGTTCAATTATGAATTCTGTGGTGGCTCTGGAGATTAAAAGAATGATTGAACTTGAACAATAAAGCAAAAGAGAGGCACTGCTAATGCTATACTGGGATGTGGTAAAGACAGACCTCATGGGAAAGCAAAGTACTCACACAAATACAATCACCACATCATCTATTAATTATTATTTAGACTATTTTCCACCAAAATCTTAATGCTGATGAATGAAAACAAATTCTGGTGCCATCCCTGCTGGTATGCCCTTGCCCTTCTAAAGGGATATGCAGCTTTATTATGATTGCTGAAGACAGAAATACAAGTCTTACATTTGGTCTGCTTTGATGATGTCTCAATGATTTGCTACAGTGACAAACAGTTATACAAGGATATAGTGGAAATTAGGCAGAATTTCCTTCACACATCCTTAGTATTTTTATAACTAAAGTGCAGTTGAAATTTTAAAAAGGTTAAGTTCCACTGAATATTTTTACTATGTTCCTACTCTATATATTGACAATTAAAAATCCTCCTCTACTCGAAGAGGCTGACCCATTTTCCTGCTTTGCTGTAATATGTATGAACTGAGTTTTGCATCTTGATTCTGCCACTGTCTCCTACTTACAAATTGCCACAGTGGAACAATCACTCTTAAATCCACAAAAGACTTTTTTTTTTTTTTTCACAATGTTAGTAACTTTCAGGCATCTGATGCCAAAAGAATAGCATAATTTTAAAAAAGGAAACAAGTCTCTGTCGGGACAGGGATAATTGGAGGCATGGGGTGTGAGCGCTAAGAGCACACAAACCACCCTTCGCGTTACCGTCCTGTTCTGCCACCTACAGAGAATGCAACGTGCTGAAGCGCTTTTCAGCTCTTTGTTGTCGCACATTGCTGTATCACTGCCATGTTAGAGTCATGTCTTGTGTCTTCTTGACCTCTGGCACGACGCCCTTTGCCTCCTTCATAACTTGTCCTTTTGGAGAGCAGAGTTTGCCAGAGGACAGCGAGCCCTTGGTGAGGACCAGGGCGTGGTCTGCCGGGTCAGGCCCCTCTCCGTGCACACCATCGCCAGCAGCGGCAGCGGGAGAAGGAACATGCATCTTGGCAGCACATCTTTGTAATCTGCTTTACTGGTCTGAAGAGCAGCTGGAAAGAGTAACTTGGAAGTCCAAAATGTCTCTTGACCATTTCTGGTATGCTGATGCAGCAAAAGAAATAGGAAGAATATATATAAAATCTCTAAGTTCTTGATTGGAACTGATTTTTTTTCCCCTAGAAGTTAACCAGCAGAAATTGCATTGGAAACAACACTAATCTTCCAATTGAAGACAAAATGATATTAATGTCTGAATATATAGTTAATGTCTGAAAGGGAGCTTGGGTTGTTCAGCCTGGAGAAGAGGAGGCTCAGGGGTGACCTTATTGCTCTCTACAAATGCCTGACAGGAGGTTGTAGCCAGGTGGGGGTTGGTCTCTTCTCCCAGGCAACAGGGACAGGACAAGAGGACACAGCCTGAAGATGTGCCAGGATACTGTGCTCAGATTGGACATCAGGAGGAATTTCCTCACTGAAAGGCTGGTTAAGCATTGGAACGGGCTGCCCCGGGAGGTGGTGGAGTCAGCATCCCTGGAAGTGTGCAAGAAATGACTGGACAAGGCACTTAGTGGTGGTGTTTCGTCAAAGGCTGGACTCGAGGTTCTTTTCCAGCCTTAATGATTTTATGATTCCATGATTCTACTCTATGATAAATCATAGAGACAAAACTCAAAAGACTCTTCAGCCACAAGAGGAAGGCTATCCAAAAATCAGTCACACGTGGGAAAGAGAAGGCTGAAAGGGCTAAGTTTCAATTTGATGATTCATGTAAGCTGAGGCAGCAGTTGCTGCCCAAATGAACACTTGATCCCATCCCCATGGCACCTCTTCCCATGCTGTCCCTTGCCCTGGAGCTTGTCTGACCACCTGGTGACTGAGCTAAGGGAGCTGAACTAGCAAAAATGCATTGCCTTGTATTTTTTCAATGGGTATTGTGCTTTCTGTCAGTTTAGATTTTTTAACTGGCTTGTGATTTGATCAGCTCAAGGGCTAAAGCCAAAGGTGGGTAAGGGGGGGCAGGCTGCATTTTGGCAGCTTTGCTGTGTTTGAAACCATACCCTTACACTCATTTCTTCGAAAAGTGTTTTGTTTTATAGTTCCACCATCACCAACCACAAAAGAAGAATGTTCCTCTTCTAATTTAATTGTTAAATAATCTTCATTGAGTGGGAAACAGTAAACATTGCTGTGGTTGTAACTACTACTTTGTTCTGTGTTAATTAGTTTATTTCTTCCTAATGCAAAAATGTGAGAGCCTATAGATGCAAGAGACTTTACAAATGTATTTTATCTCCCTTTTCTTTTTAATGGTTTGTATCTCCTTTTGAATAAAAGCTCTTAAGTTAGCTTTTGAGAGGAGACTGGTTCACAGAGCAATTGTGACAAATGTAAATCAATTTCACTAACATTATCATATTTCTATATGTCAAGCACTCTTTTGAGGTGATAGTTTCTTGCTTAATCAGTACTGATATTCTTCTCTGCATTTCTTCAAAGAGTGGAGTTCTGTTTGTGTTTCCTTTCCTTTACTTAAAACCATTTTGGAAGAGCCATAAGGACCACTAACCATCTTGCAATCTTCTATTTTTATCTCTAGGATTTCCAGAGTGTCCACAGAAAGGATGTAAAGAACAAACCCAAGAAAAGCCTACTAAGCCCAGCCTGTACTTTCTAGGCCTGCTGCATGCTTGAACTGTGATCATTTTATTCTTGTACAGGTTTTGTACAAGGTGTATTCACCCTTATCACCTGCAAATCCTTTCTGAGATTCCTGCCCTGTTCCATCCCACTCCACATCCAGCTTACTGCTGAAAAACCTCCTTTCCAAATTAGAACAAGTTCTACCAGTTGGTAACTGCCCCCTTACCTGCATGAACAATTTTAACAATATTTTTGTGTATTTCTGGCTTAGCTATGCCCCCTCCTGAAACTCCATCTTTGCAAATGAAGGAGTAAAATACTGCTTAACATGCTCTGTGTATCACAGTAAGCAGAACTTTAAGCCTGATCTTAGATCCTCTCATGAAAGGGGCATTGGCTCTATAGATCTAAAATTCCTTTTAATGTACATTACCAGCTTGAGGACTTATACAGCCTCAGGCACCAAGAATTTGCTGTCTGCATCATCATAACTTTCAGAACAGTTTCCGATATCACAAGTCCATCACAAAGCCTTTCACAACTTAATGAAAATACAGGATATTTATGATGGAAGTTAGAGCAGCCACTCAGTAAAGTGTATTTCTTAAGCTGAAAGATTTTTTTTTTCCTTGACAGAAGAATATTAATTCAGAGATAGATAGATAGACAGACAGACAGATAGAAAGATAGATAGATAGATAGATAGATAGATAGATAGATAGATAGATAGATAGATAGATAGATAGATAGACAGTTAGACAGAGAATACAGACACGTTCCAGCATTAAAAATCCCTCCAAAAGTGTGTGTGCAGGTATTTATTTACTCTTGGCTCCGCCTGACCGTGTGACGAGCGAGAGTCGCCCACGGGCCTGATGCAGCAGCGCCTCCTCGTGATGGGAGTCAAGTCTGCGTTTAGCTGCTACGGGAGCAGGAATATTTTTGCTTACCTTTCCGTTTCCTTGATTTCCAAGTCACTAACACAGCAGACAAACATTTTAGCTTCCAAAAACTTATATCTGGGAGGTTTTTTTATTATTCAAGCTACAGTTTTTGTCGTGTTTATGGATAGGCATGGATTTGCACCACAATCTCCCCTTCAGATCATGGGTTGACATTTTTCTTTTTAATTTTTTTAGCTTAGATATACTTTTAAAATCTGAAACAAATCTTTTAACTGTTACTGAAACAAATTCCCATCTTAAATCTACTAAGGATGCTTTTTGGTTACAAGATATTTGATTTGTTAAGCAGTAGAATTTCAAAGGAGATTGCAGTCTGAGTTCTTCTTTAGCCAGGAATTTTTTATGAGCTTAGCTGGCTGAAATTCAATTGAAGCCTTTATTTATACACAGGTATTGATATTAAAATACAACTTTTCAAACAACCTTTGCCTCTTGCTGGGTTTCAGTCTGATAGCATCCTTTACAAGTGTGGTGGAGAGCAGCTTATTCCTGGGAGACCTGATCAGCATGAGTTCAAAAGACTCAGGGAAGTGGGAAAAAAAGTATAAGAGTGGAAAGTATTAAGTGAAACTCATTTAATTCGACATGGTCTCTACAATAAAAGTTGGTTCTAAGTTCTTGATACAAATTACTCCAGTTAACAGAAAAAAGGCACATATGTTATTTTTAGAATCACAATTGTAAATCTTTTATAAAATCCAGAATATTTCACTTGGAAAAACTGGTAGCCTACATATCTTTCTTCTAATGCCCAGAAATACTTAATTTTATGCCAAGTATGTTTTGGAAAAAGTGATTCAGCTGTTCAGCTGGGGGACTATGGCAGTGAAATAAACGTGTAACTCTAACACATGTGGCACTAACTCCTGAACATGCCTAAAGCCCTAAGTAGTTCATGCTGGCCTTCTTGTATGCTGTTCAAACCTTAGCAATAGACGCTTCCTTATGGGTTGTTTTAGAGTTTCCCCTGGTTCCTTATCATCTTTGTGAGACTAATTTCTATCAGACTTCTTTAGGGCCCCCTCATGTCGGTGCTCCTGTCAGATAAGCTGGGTCGGGTCGTTCCGAGCGGCACCGAGGGAGCCCCGGCTCTGCGGGCACTGCTCGCCCGGGCAGCGCATGGAAACTCCTCAGCCCTTCTCCCTGCTTTTCCGTCTGGGATGAAGGGCGGAGAGGTGCCAGACCAATAGCTTTTGAAGCTGCTGGCAAGTTGCAGCCACATTTGGCAGAAGGATTGGTGGTGTAAGGCAGATCAGAAAATCAGGGCATCCTGTCCGGGGTGAGAGATCTGATTTTCAGCAGCATTTTGGTTCTGTCACAGCGCTTCTCCCCTGGATCTCTGAAACCAACGGAGAGAAGCAGTTGTGCTGTTGGAGGCCTCCAGAGGGAGATCCTGCCCATCTGAACCTTAGTGCACAACTGCTGTCTTAATTCCACACGGAATTCCTGAATGTTTCATGAAAGAAGATGTTCAGGGCGTGGAGGGGGAAGCTAAAGCACTGTGGCTTGAAGAACCAGCTGCAGCATGAGTTCATTTTAAATCGAGAGAAGCTCTTCCTTGGAAAGAACATCCCAAATTCCTCCAGTCACAGGAAAAGCTGTAAGCAGATGACATAGAACTCATAACCTGTTTTCTGGAGAACCCTTCATTGGGTCTGTAATCATTCATCACAAGAGAAAGCAACATTGAATTATCAGTCTGGACATGTAAACCATACGGAGTGTTAGCAATTCTTTACATAGCTCAAAAAAGCATAAAGAGACATGGAGGAACAGCTGTGGTCACTGAAAGATGGTTCAAATCAGAAGCAAATCCCTAGCAAAGCCGGAAATGAATGTGTTTTGAATTCAGGGAGTTAAATTCACTGGAGTGTGGTTATATCTATTTAAATGAAAATATGTTATAACAGCGTTTTTGAGATGCCTTTCTCCTGGGATGAGTGCTGGTAAACAACCACATCTTTTCCAGAATGTTACTTGTACTGAACTGGCCTAGCAAGCGCATAAATTGCAGCAGCTTGAAGATCACAAGTGGGAGGGGATGCCAAGGAGTGTTGGCTGCCCATGGCAGATGTGATGAAGCCCCTGACTGGGCAGAACCACAGTTCTGCCCAACACCTTAGCCATGATGGCAGTCAAAAAACATCGGAAAAGATGGTCCTTAGTAAACATTCTCAAGGGTGGCAATAAACATGACTAAAACTACTGTTCGATACCAAAGAGCAGTACCAGACCCAAAGAGCCTCAGACTCCCTTGGGGATGGGTAAGAGCTAACCAAATCTCACTTAACATTAGCTGTAGTAGACAAAGAGTTAATTTTATCTACTTGGTAGTTGTTCACTATTGCCACCAGTAGAAAGGTGTCTGTATCACTCTATTTGTCCTTTGAATCTGGAATAACTATTGGTTTTGACCAAGGGTCCCTTACCACCAGGATCAGCTGGTGAGTGGTGAGAAGCATTGCCTGGATCACCCACCCTGACTGCAGTGTGGCAGTAGTGTTCACCTGCTGCAGTGTTCATACCAGCTCATTAAAGGTGCACTCATGGAAGTTTATCAGCTAAAAACATCGAAAAAAATGATCACAATGAGGAAGTGCTAAGTGCAGCTACGTGTGCCCCATAGGGCTCTGCCCTGATGCTGTGCTCCTGTCCAGGGTGAGGGTGATCTTGCCCTGCTGCACTTTTGCTAGAGATTTCTAAAGACTCTACTCCTAAGTGAAAATGTCCGGGTCTGTCAGGTTTGTATTGCATGGCTCCACACTCTCTGTCCCACTGCCTTGTTCTCTCTCTACTCGGTGTTGGTGAGGCTCCATCTAAAATACATCTTTCAGGAGGGTTTTTTGGCCCAGTTAGGATGGATGCAGAGAAAATGTAGGGGAAGATGCTAGGATTGTTAAGGGCCTACACCTACAAGGAAAGGGTAAAGGAGTTGTACTTGTTTCACCTGGTGAGAGGAGGATGAGGAGATGATGAAAGGTAAGGATGAGGAGAGTGATGAAAGGGTAAACTCAGTAGGAAAGGGACAATATCATGTGAAATCCCAGGCATATCCATAGAGCATAGGCACAAGGCCTCATTGATAACATACTGCTTATTCATAAGGAGCTTGTGACATCATACAGCTACACTGATTGAATTAAAAATATTTTCTAGTTGTCTAGTACAATAACATAAGGTAGCCTATGACACTTCAGAGGGAAAAAAATTTAGTTGTCAAGTAAAGATAATGTAGAAAACATGCTACATTAACAAAAAATATATAGAATGCGAAGTTTGGTAAATAATTCTAAAGATGGGATTGACAGTAGAAAATTAAAAGTATTGATTAAAAACTTCAAAATATTTTAAGAAAGTCCTGCTTTGTGAAAATATGTATTTGTCAGTAGTTTTTACCATGAAAAAAATTTGATAATGATAACACCCCTGTCTTGGGATGACTTTATGATGTGTATCCCCTATCACCACTCTATGCCCAGAAGATGAATCCTGTGCCTTTAAGACTGGGTGCAAGAGGAAAGCAAACTTTTCAAAACAATTTCTCAAGGACACACGCAGCTCTCTCTGGGCTCGGCGGCAGAGTGTGGAGGGCAGTAACCTCGCTCTCCAGACAGCTCTCAGCT
>VZRO01002117.1:130764-161440 GCA_013397915.1 Daphoenositta chrysoptera
CTTCGAGGAAATTTTTTCTTTCCCGAACCTAGGTTTGGGGGAGGGGTGGTGGTAACCTGCCTTCCCTCAGAGGATATTTCTCCTGTAATTTGGCCGAACCAGCACAACCCCACAAATCACAGATGTGCTCTTGTGGTAGAAACACCAAACCTCAAAATGAGGCTGGTGAAAGCCAAAGACAGGTTATGTAAACTCCTGAACTAGTCCTCCATCTAACATTCTTTATCATCTTCATTTTTCTTTTTAATTGGCAATTACCATGTGTATGTCAGCCAGGTGGCAGCTAGGTTTTGCCCTGCAGTACCTAAGAATAGTTATGCTGCTTTGGCTTCTTGCTTTGATACTTCTTTTTCCTGAGGATTTGATCCTTTACTTGTGCTGACAGTCGAGGCCGGTTTGAGTCACACTCTTGTGAGAATATTTCTTGAAGATTTGAGTTTTACTACAAGATCTGTCACAGTGTGAAACGTAGCGTGACATGTTCCTGTTTAGAAATTACTTCCCTGAAAGCTGTGACCCTGACCCTGCCCACACAAACACACTCGAGGAAGTTGATGCTGGAGTAACCCCCAAAACCACTGGCAGGATCTCAGGCATAAAGCAGTCTGTATAAGCATATGTTTACGAGTTGCTGACTACTGCAGACACATGTACTAAGATGATTATAATGCAGTTGAATACATAATACAATCTGGCTTTGGTTTCATAAGGTGAAAACAAATAGATGAACAAGGTTCTTTTATTCATGAGCTCTTGAAATCTGTCCTCAGCATGTTTAAACTAGTTTAGAGCAGAGTACCTGGCCCAAATATTTTATAACTTGGAAAGGGAAGTGAATTACAGAAAAACAGGAGTGAAATGAATCAGAGCACTGAAACTGATAGGAACAGAGCACTGAACTGATAGAGGCAATATTTTTCTCCCTTCCACAAATAAGAAAACCATGCTGAACTGAATGAAAAAACCACAGATGTTTGTCACCATCTTAGCCCAGGTTAGGCAATCACAGAATACATGAAATGATCAAAACAGTAATTGGCCTATGAATCCTGCTTTCTTTAGGTTGATAGACAGCTAGATAAATACACTAATAAGTGTAATTAATTTAAGATAAAAATGAACTCAAATAATGAAACCAATAAACTCCAATAATTTAATAATTATTTGGGCTGTGAGTACTAGACCTGTTTATGGACAAATATAGTCAGAGACTACAGCTGACTAGCAAGGATTGTAGTTTGCAACACCTTGCTTGTGGCAGAGGTTTGTTTTTCTGGGTAGTAATGAATCAAGCTGAAGGTTGACTGGTTTGGACAATTCTTCTCCCAGTAGCAAGTGCTATATATCAAGTGCTTGGGCTCAGTATTTCTAAATAAATCACTGCTTATTTAAGCTTATAGGAACGGTCAAGTGTTACTTATTTTTGGAACTTCAGGAGTCTGATTTCTTTAATTACTGAGAAAATTTTAAAAATATTAATTCCAATATTACATTTAATTTCCTTGACCTAAATGAATGTAGGTTTTTTTTTCTTTTTAAGTGATAAGGAAACAGAGATCTGAAACCCATTCTGGTTTGTGTTCATGAGTCTCCATCAACTGTTTCACCTTCTTCTGACCCAAGTACCATCACTAAGCTCTGGGCACTTGCCCTCGATTACCGTGTGCTGCACATGTTAGAAGCCAACCATCACTGTTGAGTGAGCCAGCAAGTGAAGTGAGGAAAGAGGAATCTGTGCATAAGAAAGCAATCCTAAGGTTGTAATGGCCTGAAAGTGCAAGTTTCAGTTAGCGAAACCTCAGCCAATGTCCTGGAGCCCCTCCTGATGGACTTCACACAGGGACAACATGACTATTCTGCACCTCAGAGCGCTGCTGCACTGCAGGGTGCTGATGTTTGGCTGGTAAGGAGCACTGCCCTGGGCTTCGGTGAGCAGGGCACCCTGCCAGCACGGGCGCTGAGGGAGCTGAGCTGCACTTCTGCCCCCAGGTCTGTGGCAGCCCCACCTCCCGGCTCCGCAAGCAGCCCCTCGTCGCCCCCACCAGTGCAGTGCTCCTTGACCTCCTCGTTCAGCACCTTCTCACTGGGGCTGCCCGGGGAGGGATCTGTCATCTGCCGCGGGAAGTGAATGAGGAGAAAAACTCGAGTGGCACTCGTGCTGTTGTGCACTTACCCACCCTATCTCTCCCCCACACAAGCACACACCTCGAGCATCTCTCTCCAAAACCCTTTTCCAGGCTGTCACGCTGTACCTTTATCAGCCCAGAAGTGCTGCTCTGCACTGTTGACCTCTTTCCCACCAACATTATGATGAATATAGCAATTTGTTTTCTTGGCAGAGTTTCTTTGTGATTCAGTAGATAAATTACATCAATCAAACAAGCAATCAACCCATCCCAAATGGATAATAAAAAACTGTAAGGACTGATGTATTGAACCAGGCCAGAGGTCCACCTAGTTCATTAGTCTTCCCCTGAAAGTGGCTGACACAAGGTGCTTGGGAAGAATGTGGTGATTCTTCCCCAGTTCACTGCCCATTGCTCAGAGATCTGCATCTAACTGACCTGTTGGGAGGTGACATCTTTCTTTTCACAGCACTTGAAATGTTTTTCTTCCATGAATCTAATTGCTTTATGAACATGCATAAAATTTTGAAATCTATGACACCCTCTGGAAGAGTTCTGCAGCTTTTTGCTTTGGAAGCTTGCTTAATTTCCATTTTTGTCTTAACCTTACTAACCCTATTTTATTAAAAGAAAGCCAGATGTTTTTAGTACTTTCTGACTAGTAAGTTGTGGTGGCTAACTTAAGGAAGGTAAAGAAGCTGCTGGGGGATTTAACAGGCAAATAAGTATTTTAAAAGGTGTAAACACCCATGATGCACAAAAATCTTGTGTAGTAATAAGAAAAAAAAAATGAAGAGAAGAAAATGAGGAGAACTCTATTTAGCTTGTGAAGAAAAATGCTGTCCAACAGTGCAATAGATTCCTATCTGAAATATCTAGTAAGAGATTGGTTGTGTCTAAAAATTGGCTGAACTGGAACCCTTAGGAAAGACTGGGTTATGGATACTTCTGCATTGGCATTAAATATCTACTAGATACTTTCTCTCTCTGCAGTGAATTCCTTTATGTTCTTCTTACATGGGAACCAAACTGCACATCTCATGTTTGTGTCCCTGCTCTTTGTGCTTTGGCATCTGATCTAGTTTGGGTTTTATTCCATCAGTTTCAGATTAGGGTTATAAATGGATCATGCAATATTTTTTATCTAATCATCACTATATATTAGAGGAGGAAGTTTTAAATCCATTTATTGCTTGTCCATTTAATCTCCCTATATCTAATAAAGATACAGCTGCTTCAGGAAATTGTAGCAGAACAATTCTCTGGTCAATACCTGCAGAGCATTAGCTCAGTTGGCTCCAGGTGCCTCTCATCATAGTCAGGCAATTGTCCTTCCTTGCATCCCCTGGTCCTTCTAGCACCTGGAGACACACATGGCAGTGGTATGGGAGCACCTTTTGCAGGGCTTTCTGTGCTGTAGGATTTGGCATCTCCTCCATGCTGTCTAAGGACATACAAAGAAATGCAAGAGGAAATAGTCAGGCTTTGCATCTGTGTGGATTTACTGCTTATTAAAACACCAGCATTTCTGGACATCAGATGCCCAGACTGGAAATCTAAATAAGTTGGTAAAAATAAACAGGGCAGACAGAACTCAGTGCATTAGGTCTAATCCCGACGATAGCGTGGCGTGGCCTCATTTCACACTGGGAACTGGCAGAGGTAGCAGATAAGGAGACAGTGGTGACAGATGCCAGTTGGCACCAGATGAGGAAGCCCGGGTTCATAGCCCACACTGTGAGTTAATAATGGCCACAAAAGAGGACACACAGACCAAATTGTATGCACTGGTGAAAAAGCCAGTCCTGACAAATGAAAGCTGGGGTTTTGTGTGCTCCAGTGTAATGATTGTGCTGAACAGAATACATGTGCTGCTGCGGAGGTGATTGCCAAAAACCTTTTCAAGATTCCTTTAAATTTTCCCTTCCTTAAAAAAATCACATGAAATAGAGCTGAAAAAAACCATTAACTTTCTGACTGACTATGGCTTATGAGTGCAACTTTTCAGTCCATTATAGCAAAGAATGGTAACTGAACAGAAAACTGTGTTGGGATTCATCAGCTACAGACTGTCTTTTTTTAAATTACTGAACCTCTACTCACATAACTTTATACTTGCTTTAAGAAGTGGTGTGCTTACAAATAGCTCGCTAGGAGAGATTAAATGTCAATATACATCTGTTCTGGTTTTTTCAGAGTAAACAGGGAAATTTTCAAAGCTTTCATTCCTTATCTTGGGGAGACTGAGGTGCCCTATGGGGCAGATTGCTTCACTGCTGCTGCTGTGTGAGGCTGTGCCTCTCAGCCACATCACAGTGGGCAGAAGTCTAGTATGGAGTTCACTTGGAAATAAATGCTTGGAAGTGAGATGTGGGATACAGGAAATGTGAGGTGTGGAACTAACTGTGACAAGGTATTACTAAAAGCAACACAATGGGGAATTTTCATAGATATAAAAGCATATATCTAAATGATTTGGGGCGAGATGTTGAGCAAATTGTTTCATCTTCTTAAGATGGCTCAAAATGAGGATAATTATACTTACCCTATTGAATAAACTAATTAGAGATCTAAGCATAGAAGCACAGTATGTTCCTAATGTGATTATCCTCAGCTCAAGGAAGAAAGCATATCAGAGAGATAACTGGAAAGGGAAACAAAAGGAATGCCAGCCCTCGGTCTGGTGCCAAAGTGGCAGAAATGCCTCTGTGGCACTTAGATAAGGACTGCCACGAGGAGTTCATCAGGCACCTTCACAGCTCTTCCTCCTTCATCAGCATTGACTCACTCATATCCCAGTGGTTGTTCAGGTGCCAGTAAACTAAACAGAAATGGCATCTTCTTCATTTGGCTGTGTGCTAACTCCAGGATCAGGCAAACAACTTCATTGTTTCATCTTCTGATCTTCAGTGGGCAGCAGGTGCTCCTGTGATGACAGTCTGTCACTGACATCAGATATAAGGTGGGAAGAGAATGTACGATGTATTTGGTAAGTCCAAGGAGGATGTGGGAAGAAAGCAGAAGATGAAGCCAATGGTTTGCTTTTTTCATAGCCTTCAAAAGACAATACAATGTTGATACAGTGAGGAGTCTGTGCTAAGGGAATATTTTGGTACCTAAATATTGTCTACTCTTGACACTGATCAGGCATCTGATCCACATCCAACAGGGACAATCAGTGCCCTGCAGGTACCAAAGACTGAACATAGCCCAGGAAGACCTCATAGTAGAGCTCAAATAGAAAAGCAGGGATCGAAAGAAAGCCAAACCTTTTTGCAACACAATACCCTCCATGTTACTCTTGGTTTCATTGCTCCAGATTTAAAGAGGTTTAAACAAAGCCTTTATTGTTTCTTCATATAGAATGCAGCATGCTAACCTCAAAAGCTTGTAAAAGGAGAGTAATTCCTGGTTTGGCTTTGACTGGTCTAATCTTCTTCCTTTTCTGACACATTACATTTAGATATGAAATACTAGAAGGTAAAGTTTTTACAGTAGAGCTGTGCTGGTAGCCCCTGTCAGTAAAATGGTTGTAATAAGTACCTAGGTTTTTGTTAGCATGGCAGAATTTCAGTTCTCCTCAATGTTTTAGTGAAATAAATGATTTGGGCATTTCTGTATTATATAACTGGCTCTAGAACCAAGTCTCTAGTCAATAAAAATTCATCTGCTGCAAACCATATTGTCAACTGGCAAAGTTCTGACAGTTGTACAGGGCTTGGCTCAAGTAAACTGGGCTCTATCCCACCAACTCTTAGCTGCTAATACTATTTCTTTGCACTCTTTTCAGCTGTCTCCAGAAAAGCAGACAAACCTAATGAGATGAGATTGTCTCCATCTCTGCTCACCCATCAAAAGAACACCTTGAAGTCAGTTCCTGAATGATTCTTGCTTTTTGTCAGAACACCTGGGAAAGTATCTTAACATTAAACCATTGCTTGAATCTTTTCTTTTGGTTCCAGGGTAAAAGTCATCCTGCAATGGGTTATGAGAGATAAATACAGTATTCTGGGCAGATTCTTCTGAGTGGTGATAAATATCCTTAGACTGCTAAATGCAGGACTGACCTATTTTCTTTTCTGCTTTCCTGAAATTCCATTGGTTTCTTTTTTTTTTTTTTTTTTTTTTTTTTTNCAGAGGTTTCTTGGTAGCTGGAATTCCTTGCTTTTTATTTTATGTTTTATTAAAGGCATGCAATAATCCCTCTACAATGCACTGCCTGTCAGGTTCAATTGCTTAATTCAGGTATTGTGTTGAAGTCATTAGAACTATAACTGTTTATATCAATTATCCATAGCCAGCTCACCATTAGCAATAAAATGTTAGTATCTTATTTTGAAGTCTGGTTGCTACCTTTCTGCTAGGGGGCAGAAATAATAACCTGAGCATATAATTGAAAATGTTGGCTCTCTTTTATGGCCCAGAGTCAGTCTCGTCTCAGTGTCCATGTATGTACAACAGTAAACTGATCAAAAATAAACTAGGAAATAGAAAACTGTTCAGCAATAAACTTCATAATGTGATGTATAACTGAATGTTGGTGAATCACAAATAATGCACCCATATGATTGCCAAACTAGGCGTGATTTGAAAGGGATATGGGTATTCATACAAATCACATTTGCTAAATATTGTTCCAAGCTTGCTTTTCTCCAGGACTGAAGCTAAGTTTGAAATGAGCAAAGAAAGAATGAAAAGGGTTGACATAAAAATTCTTGATAGGCACATCATTAATTAGATATTATAACAGGAATGATGCAGATCATGCGCTCTTAAGAGCTCAAGGGAAAAAAGCCCAAGCATTGAAACGAATAGTTCCATTCACCTGTGGTAGAGGTGTCCAAATCCAGAAAAAACCCCAGCAGTTAACGTCTTCCATAATGGTCACACCTGATTCTCTGCCCACTGCAGTCATAGCACAGGGTATTCTCTCAACAAGTTGGAGCTGTTGTTTGGTAGCAAGCGGAGCTTTAGGATCAGAAAGAGAATATTCAGCATTTGGGTGGACTTTACATATATTTAAAATCCTTATTAAAATTACAATGAATAACAGTCTGTATAGGTAGCCATTGTCAATAATAAACCAGCTCTAACAAATTCGTTAGCTGACACAGTGTTTCGGACAGCTCTTTGTGTCTCTTGTTTTCCCACAAACTTCTTGTGCTTGCCATAAGGACTTTTACTGCTCTAATATTTAGTTGATATAAATTACAGCCTCTTTGAATTAAAAGGGTATGAGTACCAAGTATAACAAAATATTTCCTGAATGTTCTGTGGAAGCATGAACCAGCTGTCCATATTGTGCAATCAGCTGCTGATTTTGTCTCTGTGCTGGTCTATATTCAACTTCTCTTGTTTCAGTTCATGAGTATAATTATTCAAAGTGAAAACCAAGTTGCTGGAAATTACAGGTCCATGTAGCTTTCCAACTATGAAGTCAGTGCTCTATGGTGCACACCACTTCCAAGTCAAGAGCTGTCCACTCCTGTGAAACGCTGTAGAGGAAAAGGGGCTACATAACTGAAAATGTCTTTTTAAAAAAACCTACATTTTAAAAAACTACAAATTAAAAACACATTAGGTGTAAGATCCAGACATGACTGAGAACTATTTTAAAAGGTAGATTACATTTAGCAGAGGCAAACTCCATGTGTTTCAGTGGAGCTGCACAAGGGATGACTGACTGGTAGCTTCTAGGCAGAACTGGGTCTGCCTTAATAAATGGCCAGGAGAAATATCCCCCTGCACTACATACAAATGACCCTGGTGCTAGATATAGTCTCAGTATAAACAAGAAACAATTGTAATGCTGAGACCCTTCTGCAGGTTCCTTGTTCATTTCTGTCAATTTTAACATCGACAGTGTATTTGTGCTCCAGTTTAGACAACAGCTGATGCTGGGCAGCCCTGTGGCGCTTTATGCAGGAGGTGATACTGCAATGACAGCATGATTCTCTCCAGCCTTCTTGTGAGCAAAGACTGTATATATCTATAAATAATGGATGCTGGAGGTAAATATGAAGAATAGAGCCAGCTCTCCCTACATATTCAGAACTGAGGGAAGTGCTTTTTTGTCTTCTCCCTGCAAAGTGGAAGCCCAGTCTGAAGGATCTTCAGGTTTCACACATTATAGTCAGGCACTGTCAATCACTGACCTTATCACTTAATCAATACTCACTCAGGGGAGATCTAGGCTGAGTATTAGGTAAAGATTCTTCACACAGAGAGTGGGTGGGCACTAGAACAGGATTCCCAGGGAAGTGGTCACAGCACCAGCCTGACAGAGCTCAAGAAGGGTTTGGACAATGCTCTCGGGCACATGGTGTGACCAAAGCTTGTCCTGTGCAGGGCCAGGACTTGGACTCATAATCCTTGCAAGTTTCTTCAGGATATTCTAGTGATTCTATGAACACTTTTTTAACAAGGAACATATGTTCAACATTTCTCTTCAAATGTCAGTGTAAACCTTCTTCAGGCATAAAATGCTGAGTTGGCTGAATTTGAATAGAAGAAGGGTAGAGAAAATACCCATCCTTATTACTCAGTTTGATGATTTAACATACTTCAGCATTTAAATTATTTAAGCAGCTATACATTAATTTTTTAATCAGTCACCCTGAAGACTGCATAGAGTAGCTGCTCTTAAGCATCAGAGAGAGAAGAAAGTTTTTGTCCACTTAGAGCAATGAAATTTTGTAAGAAGCTTCCCACCTCTGACCAACTCAGAGAGCAGCATTAACATTCCACTTCTCTGGAATTCTCAATCTGCCCCTCATCAGTCATCGAACTGGCTGAGAAATGGTTTGAGCTTTGGAGCTGGTACATGGCTGAAGGGAACTGGTGAAGCCTGAAAACAGCTGGGTTTGTTCAGCAACGTGAGCCTGTAGTGAGCTCCTCTTGAGCTGGCTTTAATATCCCGGTGCAGCACAAAGACTGATGGAATGGAAATTGAGAATGCAAACCTAACTTTTATAGGCATCACTTGCTGAACAGAGTGCAAAGAGGTATTCCACATTTCAATATTGACAAATTGGAGAATGAAAAGTCATATTTGTACTGAGGGAAGGGAAGGGAACAGCAGCTTTGAAAACACTAACCTTAAAAGTGGCTGCAAAGCAGCAGTTAGAGTGAAGAGCAATTATAGTGAATAACATCCTCTTCTGTAGAAAGGCTGTGACTCAAAGTATTCAAATACCAAATAGATCAATGGTACATGAACTGGCATTACAATTGCCAGGCCATGACTGGAATAATGGGCTAAATACTTCTTCCCATCACACTCCAAGTATCTCACATTATGTGTCTAAGAAATGAAAAGCACAGATCAGTTGCACTGCTTGCAAATATTTGCCTGAACTATCCATGTACCCCAGGTTGTCCATCACTTAAAGACTACTAAACCAGCTGTCTGCATCAAGAATTGCCTTCTTTATGTGCTGGACATGAAAGAAATGTGGGAATACAAATGCTGACTATTCAATTTGATAAAGTGCATTATACTTTCCCCTTCAAATACACAGTAGATTTCCTCTCTACTCACTATATTTTTATTTTTGTAAATGAATTATGTTCACTTTTACAACAATGCTTTTTCTTTAAGTATATCACCCATGGATGATCTGCAGATTTCTTTGGTAATGACCTCAAACAAGTAAACTAGAATCTGAAATGGTAGATACACAGCCATGTTAATCATTTACATGCCATTGTTTTTTTAAGAATAACCAAACCGATTAATACTTGCAGCACATGACAACAAAGTCCTCACAATACACAAAAGGAACTACTATAAAATATTAATTTAATGCTCTCAGTAACAAAAATGCATAAGGAATGCTGATTGAGAATTGCAGGGGTGTGATACAAAAGGGGAAGTTTACATCACATTAGAAAACTCATCAAAAGATTTTTTTAGATTTTATCTTGTGGATTGAATTTTTAGGAAAAAAGTCAATAGTTCATGGAACATAATTAAATCTATCAGTTAGTACATATATGTACATACGTAGTACATATAGTTCTCCTAATGGATGATGACTCTGCTCATACAACATAAAGCCTGTGTCATGAATGTGAGTTGTCTACACAGGACAGGGATTTGTGCTCGTTGCTGCCTTCCAGCCATTGGATTTCACTGTTAAGGCCGTTGCCATTACTGGTGCAAGGAGCTGAGACTCATCTGGAATCTGCCTCCTTCTACCAGCCCTCTGCCATGGATCCTTCCCAGGGGAGCTATCCACCTTTCCCTGTCAGCACTGGCTGCCATTCCATGTCAGCAGGTGATTTCTAGGCACTGCATTTATCCAACTTTCTTTCCAATCCCCTAACTTCTTTTTTAAATCGCTGGCTGTAATGGCCTCAAGATGATAGAGTCAATCAATACTGCCCAAAGTTAACTTGAAGGTTACTGTATGGAACCACTAAGACATGCCCATAGAATTTGAAATATTGATGTGAATTCTGTAAAATGGTAAGGGAATAACTTTGTTCTCATGGAATGTGAAAGGAACAAATGGCACCAAAGTAACTTAAACAATTTATCAGTGTTAGTGGACTTCTCTGCGTCACTGGAAGATAAAGCTGATTTTGACAATTAAATGACAAAGGTTAACATAAAATGTTGAATTGTCTGTATTAAATAGCATTTATCTTCTGTATCTATTATTATATTGCTATCCCCAGGACATCTGTGATGATTCAAACACACAACACCTAAATAAGCAGCTATGTTTTATAATTGTACCAGAAACAAGAGCTAGTGCTAATATATACTTCTAAAGGGTTTCCACACAAACAAGAGATTTCCTTATTTAGAGAAAGGTGGAAGCTTTATTTTATGTAGAAGAATAGTTGCATTGAATTTGAGAAGATTATTTATCTGCATTTAACTAACCCCTAATCCTCAGCCACGTGGTGCTGAGTGTGAATGGAGATTCTGCTGACCAAGGTGCAGCACAGCCTTGCAGTATTGACAGCCAAGTTACAATATTAATCGCATTTATGTAACATCTCTTGTCTAAGCACCTCCAAGCACTTTACGAATGTTAACTAATGAGAAGCCTGCCCATGCTCTTTTTGAAGTCAGTGGCAGCTTTCCAGTTGTCCTCAAAGGGAGCAGCACAGGCTCTGAGCCTCATAATGAAGTAAAAGTAGGTTAAGGATCTCTGTGTTCACTGGAGAAGAGAGGGATAGTGGAGCTGTGGAACAGAACCCAAAGGGCTTTTCTCTAACTGTAGGGCTGCCTTTCTCTGGAAGAAACTGTAAAATAATTTATGGGTGAGACCACAAAATGAACCATAAAGAAGGAGCTGCTCATAAAGGCTTAAGCTATTGTTGCCTTAGAATGTGACCTTTTTCTTATTCCAATAACAACAACCGGAGACAAAGCTGGGCTTCCAGGGATATCCCTCTACAATTGCTGCAATGGCCCTGCAAAGAGCTGCTCCTTGGAAAGGCTTTTTCTTTTCCTTCCTGAGGCATTCTCTACAGAGGTATACAGCATTTCTAGAAGTCTAGTTGCTTTGCTACTCCATTTTCTGTGCCCATGACTGACCTGTTTGCACACCAATGCTCTTGATTTCTTGAGTCACAGTAATTTTAGAAGGAATGAAGTCAGTATCTGCACTTGCACTCTTAAGAACTTTCCTGGTAGCTGTCCTCAGCACTGATTCCCATTTCAGCCAAGTGCTCTGGCATCTCATCTTCATTCAGATTCTCACAGGCAGCCAGTGGTGCCTCTTTTGTACCTTATGCAAAGGTTTTCATGGAGGCATGAGGGTCATGGCTCTGCCAGAAGCTGCAGGCTTAACCATCTCTTTTGCAAAGATAAATATCATATAGTGAAATGGCACCATTTCAGCAGTAACTGGAATACAGTCATAAAGAGGATGTTATCAGAGGTAATAAACAAAAGGGGAACATTTCACAGCATAATTCAATGCTGTTTCAAAAAAAAAAGCTCCAAAAATGTATCCAAAGGGAAGGAACCAGAAAATAACCTGTAGTAATTTTCTTCTAGTCTGCCTATATTTTAGAAGATTGAATTAATTTTTTTGTGAACAATGCTGCCAGGGAGCCTACAGCCTGTTTCCAGGCAGCACTCCATCAAACACCCATGTGACATAGAAAATGTATATGAAGGCACTGGAAGTTCTGTGATGCCATGTGTGTTATGCTGTCCATGTGGCTCAGCGAGGACAACTGCTGTAGCAGGTTCCACCAATATAAATTAGATTCTATGGACCTTACAGAAGACATCTTCAGAGAAATTGTCCCTGCTCAGCAGTGTGCAGCAGGAAGAAAGGCTCATAAGTGTTAAGCATCGTGTTACGGTTCATCCACACAAGGAGATTTAAATGCGCACTTTTAGTGGGTACAGACAGGACCATCTTCCTGCCTTACCAGTCAAACCATTCTTTTTCTTCTAATATATTCTAAATGGCATCAGCTCTAGAAATATAAAAGTTACTTATCTCTGCAACATGATTCCCCCACTCCAATTACTAGCCAAATTTGCTGCCTGCCTCCCATTTTACAGTCTGCTCACCATCCATCTTCATTGACTTTTCCCCCACACCACTGCGAGATTAGAACACCACGGGAAATTAAAGGCAGTGCATATAAATCATGTTTATTGTTGCCTCAGATACAGAAAGATAACAAGAATCAATAAAAAAGGAATGATGACTCACAGTTTTATTAGTATATTCAGTTTTTCATGAGCTGAGTCTTCATAAAGAAAACAGTTTAATTGGGCCACTGAGATCTCGATGAATTCACATATTCCTGGCTATTTATCTTCTGAAACCTTAGTTTCTGCTTTTCCATAGCACTCAAAATCGTAAGGGAAAGAACTTTACTGCTCTCTGAGAACCTGACAAAGTTCTGAAAGCTAGAGAGATTTGTGAAGGCAGAATTTATAGTGGAAAATCCTAGAGCCAATCTGAATTGCATGAGGCATGCACTGGACTTTATGCTTAGGACTCACCTGTCTCATGGGACGGAGGCAGTCACTGCCTTGTGACAGGTTGTGATTTATGTTAGGTAGCACTAGAAACTCATGGCCTGTTTTTCAATCCCATTTTACATCTGATTTTTAGCTGTACTTAGAAAGCAAAATTAGTGAGTTATTCTAAACACAAAAGCAACATTTCCTTCTTAAGTGTAGGAGAGCTCAGTAGATTCCTCTGGCTGTCTGACAGCGGTTTGAAAATGACTTAAAGTGGATTGAACAGCTGAATTGACTCCAAATGTACAGCATTTATTTAATGCCAGCAAAGGAAGTGTACAGCTTTGTTAACTTGATCTCCATTCTTTCTGCTAAGGATCCATGAACATTGCCAATGGAAAAGAAAAAAATCTTGTAATGCCAGGCAGCACAAGTGAACACTAAATTCTGGGCTGTCAATCCAATCCAGCATGCTGAGTGGCTAATTCAAAATAATGCAGAAATGTATGAAGGGAATAGTTAAAGAAAATCTTTAAAACCCACACAGGAAAATAATAGCAAATGCAGTTCACTGTAGTTAAATTGTTGTACTTAGCGCAAATGACTTGTACCGATTACTTTAGGGCACTGGCAAGAACTGAAAGAAACAACACACAGATGACTTAAAATACTGGAAACAGCAACAGTGCCAGGTACCCTGTAAGGGCAGTTCCCAGTGCAGGGTCAGCAGTGGGAATGGGACTTTAAAGTGAATTTTGAGTTAAAGAAGCAGATGAAAGGAAGTGTGATCTTCAAATTAAAGCACACAGTAGGTATCAAGGTACCCAAGTTGAGTTTTATTGACAGCAGAATAAACTGCTGGGTTCCTGAAAAAACTTTCCAATGGGTGTCACAAGGACAAATAATATAACAGAGCTTATAAACTGATTTGATTAATTTATAGAAGGAAATATGTGACGTGGCTGTCAAATAAAGCCAGAGACTGGCTATGCAGAGGTGACACTACTCCAGTGTTACTCTTATACTTCCTTCTTCAAATTTCCGTCTCAAAGAAGATGAAGTCCTTACATGAAGAGATGTTGGGCCCAGCCTTCTCAGTGACAAAATCAGTGTAACTTGTTCCTTTCTAGAACCTGACAACCACAAAAAAGAAATAAAATGAGGAAATAAAAAGCTTTCTGCCTTGTGTTTACAGTGTTCCACCCTATCAAAAGCTTCCTGCCTGTACAGTCCTCACCCCTTGTCCTACACAGCCACTCCCCAGTTTCTTTAACTGGATTTTGGTTACATAGTGAGTCAACAGGCTTAGTAAATCAGCATAAAGCATTACACACTTTTATTACACACATGCATTACCAGATTTGTTTCATGTTGAGTGCCTAAATTTATGCTTATTTACATTATCTTAGCACTATCATTCCAACTCCATCAATATTTGTAAAGTGCTATGCACTTGCTGTATAATGAGAACTGTACATGTACGATTAGTAGTAATTACTACTGTTTATCTTTAAACAAAAATTAGCATTTAAATCTGAATTCCTGAGTAATCTTGTGCTCAATCTAGAGTTCTACTTCAGAGCACTGGAAAGAAGAGGAAAAAAAATAATACTAAGGACATTATTTTATGGTAGTGTCAAAAGTTCATAATTAGATCATATGCTAAATTAAGAAATCTCAAGCTTATCATTAGTGGGGAAAAAGGATGTAGTCACATAACGAAAACGTGTGTTGGATGAATCAGGATGATGTGGCTACTTGGTTCCCCCCTGCTAGTTGCCCTCTCTGCCATTCCTTGGGAAGGACTCAGACTGCTCCACAAACTCAGGAGAGTGCCTGCCTTCCTGGGATGATGCAACAGCTATACAAACAAAGAAAATGTGTGTCCAATTTTGCTGTGTTTAAAATCTTGCTTATGGGCAAAGAAAAGCATTCCTTACGAGGAAAGGCGAGAATTTATTGTTGGTATAATCCAGTCCTTGAGCACACAGCAGGAAGCGATGCCCAGCTGGGTTGGGTGCGAGTGCCTGCTCACGCCTCTGCCCGGGGCACCCGGGAAGCACCTCCGTGCTGCTCTATTCGCTCTGTAGCCTAGGGGCAGCCTCACTCGGGGGGCTCAGATTTCACTCCCACAGCTGCTTCAGCTGCTGGCCCCGCTTCATCCTGCTCATTTGCACTGTGGCTGCAGCAGAACCACGAGCTGCTGGGAGTTAAGCCAGTAGATCCTTCACTCACCATCCCCAAATCTCCTGCTCTGTGGACAAACTTTCCCATTCTGCTGCTTTACTGAGGCAGTGTTGTACAATTCTGTGTTTGGCCTACAGCCTCTTGTTACCGGGGGCTGCTCCAGGCTGTCAGCCCAAGTCATGCACGTTCCTGACATGCAGTCACCAGTAGGAAGAGTACAGTCAAATCCTGGTCAGACCCCACCAGGGACACACGGGCCCCATGACTTCAGCTGATCTATTAAGCACATTGCAGCAGTGCCATTTTGAGCGAGGGTGCACATGGCAATTTGAGGGGAGCATCAGGAACGTCTCTAACCTCCCGAAAAGCAATGGATCTGAATTGTGCCTGGACATGCCCTGACCTCCAGTCCTTGCTAAGTAGAGCCCATTAAAGTGGTTATATTGCCTTCAGTACTGAACTTTCTGAAATCCTTTTTTTTTTTTCAGAAGTCACTTTTTCAAGAGGACAGAAAAATGAGAGGAGAGCAGAAAGGCATTCCATGAAGTGTTACTACAACACAAACGTGGCCATTTATCCTAACACCTGGTCTGGAACAACTTCCTTAACAAACAGTTCCCCCATATGCCAGAAGAATTGGGGGACCTGATTCACTGGGAGAAATCCTTCCATGCTCTGAGTGATGTTGTCAAAATATCAAGCACTGACTTTGCTACTCTTTGAAGAATGTTTCTCTAAACAGGGAGGAGATTTGTGGACAAATCCCAATCAAGTAACAAGTTACAATCTACAGTTAGAAATGGAAGAAACTAAGTAGGAGGTTTATGTCTGCTGCTTGCATGGATGACTGCCAATAAGAGAGGATTTTATATACATAAACTGAACAATTGTATCACTTTGAATTTGCATAGTGTTGGGTTTTTTAAATTACGTAATTAAGCATGTCTCACCAATTGCCACAAAAGGTTAAAGTACTTTAAAATACACAATTATGTGTATAGATATTAAAATCACAAGAAGTCTAGTTTTGTCATGGTTGCAGAACCTGCAGACAAGTAGAGTCAGGTCACATAGGAAATAGCTTTCAGAAGCAGCTTGTGCTGCATTACTTGGTTTGAATGCTGTTTCCAGCCAGGTATGGGATAGTTATCTACAAAGGAAATAATCTCATTCAATTTTTTCCTCTAAAAGAAACTGCCTTGTATACTTAGTCAATTTCTTCACAGTGAGACCTCATTGATGGATGTGGTATTTCAAAACCCATGATAATGGCACAGCACCTTCCCCTGCACTGTCTCAGTAAGGGCTGCAGAACTGTTAAGTCAACCATCTCCTTAAATCTCCTTCTCCAATGTTAATTTACATGGTGATATCTGTTTTTATAGAGGGTTGTCCCCTAAGTGAAGATGGTTTGTGGTATGTGGTAAATTCTGCAACCTGTACTTCACTAATAATCATTGTCTTCATCATCTGTGTAATGATAGTGCTTGAGAATTAGTCTAAGTAAAAGTTTTAGCAAAGTTAAGTTTTAATAAACCTTTAAATTGTGAGGCTGCTTTAGTGGGTGACATCTGTTAACATGAAAAGTCACCAGAAGTCTGTTCTGCTGGTCTGTTTTGGTGGAAGCTGTCCCAGGCAGTGCAGTAGCCAATGCTTTTTGGCAAGGGGTCCTTTGAACAGTCAGAGTGGCAGACCTGTATCATGGTGATAAACTACCTACAACTCAGTTCCGCCCCCTCTGCTGTGGCAGGTAAGCCATTCTTGTGGGAATGCTGGTTGGCAGGTATAATTCAAAAAGTAGGTACTTCAGATCAGCACTCTTCCAGATCCAGATATAAAGTAATATGGTAAATTTAAGGGAAAAAGCATTTCAGCCAATGGATTTCATCAAATAATAGTGCAATTTGTGTTCAAGCTTCTGTAGTTCAGAAAATTTTACTTACATATTATGTGTTCAGAAGGCTATTCTAAAACTTTGCAGAGCCTGAAGAGAATGTTCAGGTCATGCTGGCCTTAGAGATTTCCTCTCCTCTCCATTCAGGGATCTCTAAGATATAAATATCACTGGTGGGTTGCCCAAGCTCTAACAAAGTCAAACAGGCCCAAGGCTAAGGTGCTAGTTATCTGTTTAGACACATTAATACCAAAAGGCAAACCACTACCATAGGAAGTTAGGAACCTTATAAAAGGTGATTTAAACAAAGCAACAAATAACAAAAGCCACTTTCTCACAATACAATCTGTTGTCACTCTGATACAATTGACCAGAAACCTCTGAGCTCTGCTGAGCTCAAAGGGGAAATGATAGAAAACAAAACTAAATCTGCAAACTGCAATCCTGTAACATAAAAGTAATTAATTCTCACATTGAAAATCCAGGTCTTGATGTCTGAAAAAGAATATTGAAGAGATTGTTTTTTCCTGCTGCAAATACTGTAAAAACAGAGGAGCTTGAGCACATGGTCACCACAGTGTTAGGCCAGGAGAAAATGCACCCCTTGCCCACACTAAGAGGCAAAAAATCACAAAAATTATTGCAGGCATGGGGGAACTGCAAACCCTGTCAGGGTTCTTGAAAGAGAAATCCTTTTGTGGTCAGAGACCAGAAACACTAAGCATTGCCTCAGTGATGAAGGTCCATAACCACACAGAAACAAGAGTGTGTGCAAGCCCCAGTGCTGGCACTTTTGCCAGGCTCTGAGGAAAAAGGCTCCTGCAGACACAGGGACACCTGATCCCCATCTCACAAGTTCCCCTCCAGTTTCAGAGGCAGGAATCCCAAACTCCTCTGAAACTTTGGTCTGTTGCTTTTCAGAGAATGAAAAAAGCAAAGATGAGCATTTTATGAGATGGTTGTGTGACCTCACATAGTGGCCACAGCCCATGCCAAATGAAGAAATGATCTGTGGGAAAAGAAAATCCTCAAATGCAGAAGAAATTACAACTCCTGCCCCAGTCCAAGCATTTCACAAGTTGAATTTTGGCTTTTTTGCATACATTACCAGAGTTTTAAAGTACATTTACTTTTTCTTAGCAATCTGATGGGGCTCCTTACATATTTTCTTGCACATTTTGTGAATTAATCTGTGACAAAATACCCTGGGCAGAGGAACAGTCACAGACAGTAGAAGCTTAAGCAAATATAGACCACACAGCACGAAAGAAATGAGGAGGACATGTTGCAAGGTATTTTGCAACTTAACACTGTACGTGGTTGTAGGCAACTAGTTATTAAAATATCTGTAAGGGGCAGGGAATTTAAAAAGGTCAACGTTAATTTCACTAGTGCCTCTTGTGTCAACATTGTTTAGGTGACTGTTTTATGACTGTGGAACTCTGTTACCTATGAACAACTAAGAATAAAATGTTCTGCACATCCCATATTGTGTCAGGTTGCTTTCAGGCCATGTCAGAAGTTGACAGACTCAGCTCTCCTAAACTGTGACAGAGAACTGTACGTGTGGCTGTAGGTTTTGGCTGTCTAAGGAGGTGTGGGCTCACTTGTTTCAGAACATGTTGAAACAGAGGCTTCATCCAAATGGGTGCTTGTGAATGTTCCCCAACAGTCTCATAATCCTGCAGGACAGTTGAGGTTAACTTGGCGCTTTCATATAGTGCAATTAAGGGAATATTTGTATCCTATGATGAGAACACTCTAAAAACGAAATATTTCAGGTGTGTTCCTGATGACATGGCTTAGCAATTGAATCTAATAGTTTACTTCCAACACCAGTCCAGGGTAGCCAATCTCTACCATTTCTTGGCTAAGACACTAGAGATTTCAGGCAGATTTTCCTGCTCTGAAAAGCCCACGAAGTATCAGATCTTCAACATCTGTCCTGCTTCCTTCCTTCCTGTTTTATCTCCTCCTCAGGGCTGTAATGCCTCTGTGCAGTGAGTCTGTGTGTTGTTCCCCAGAAAGAAAATGACTTGCAGATCTAAAGAAGATCCATGTTTTTATTGCTGTTTTTTTGTTGTTGGTTTTTTTTTTTTTTTTTTTTTTTCGCATTAATAAGCAGGAAAGTCAGAATCTAGTTCAGTAAAGTGCAGGCTTTGGAGGATTAAAATAGCCTCTGGCTTTGGACTAATAAAAAAGCACAAATCACTTTCCCAAGGGGAGGAGGTTGTTTTATTGGGTCCTGTAGGAAACCAGAAATGCTCCTCGCAGGAAAATACAGACCAAAGTTCCAAGCAGCACAGCATGCACATGGCTATTACAACCTTACAAAAGTTTCAGAAAGCAGATGGGGATAACAAAAGAAAACAGCTTTGGACTTTCCAATTTGCAGGACAAACCCAAGTATCTACATGAGCAAGGGGGAGAATAATGCAATTAAACAGCATGGGCTTTTCGGTGCCTTCAACACAAGCACATCTGTCCACAGGCTTTTTCATGTCAGATATAAAACACATACATAGTCTTCTGTGATGCTCCAAAATTTAAAAACAAAATTCTGGTGCTTTTTTAGGGTCTATAGTGGAATTGTATATATGAGATATTTACTTCAAAAATTGAATTGATTAATATTTTTTATGATACAACTTACATATGTGATGCAACTTACATATCTGAGTGAAGCCTGAATGATTATTTTCTTGGCATTTCTCTCTTTTTACTGTAATTTTTTTGAGCAGGAACCATGCATTTTAAAAATTTATTTATGTAGAAGCATCATACTGAGACCCTTCTACTCTTCCATAACACGGTTTAAAGAAAGAGGCTGACAAAGAAGCAGATGGCTGAGAAATAGAGGTCCAGTCTTTGTCTTCTTTCCCAAACACACAAGCAATAACATCCATCTGTTACTGAAAAACAAGGAGGGAAAGCCTTTGCAGTTGTTCTGGACAGACTAATTGCATGTTGGCCAAAAAGAGACTATTGGAGCCTATGATGGAAGGAGAGGGAAGTTGTTGAATCTTTGCTGAAGTCCACAGAGCTGACTATGTGTATCCAAGAGAAGTGTCTGAATTTTGAAGAATGGCTGTAGAATCTCTTATCCAAGGGAGAACCTGAAGCTTAAGTGTGGTGTGTCTCCCGGTATGTGACATGCCATTCCCCACAAGGAGATGGGAGGGGAGATAAAGAACACAGGAAAAGAAAGAAGAAAAAAAAAGAAAAAAAAAAGAAAAAAAAGGAAAAGAACTTAATCCAGAGTAGGTATAACTGCAGCTAAGAATAAACTGCAAGAAAAGCAGTGATTTACCTGAGTGCCATACCTGGCACTATCCAAAACCTGCCACCAGCCCAGACAACTCCAAGATCCAGAAAGTAAATGGGAGCTACTAAACAAAGATTCAATAAAATGGTGGAGAGAAGCATTTTATGCTGCTTCCCCTTTAATTAGTGACATTGTTACACATACACATAAAAGCCACAACTTGCAATTTCTGGGAATTGGAAGTTGAATTGAGCACTTCAAAAACATATTAAAAATACAAATCTCTGCATGGTTGAATAATAGGGTTTCCCAGCAGGCTTCTTGAATTACAGATTTCAACAGAAATTGAGAAGGACTTTCAGTTACTTTTTCATTCAAAGGTCTATCTACAATTAAAAATCCCAATCTGCATGGCATCTATTAGCAAATTAGTACAGAATGTCAAAAAGAACAGTTAAGGTCTGCTCTTCAAGCACTTGTCTGTTTATATGTATAGCACTCCTGATACACACAAATCCTGTATTCTTGAATAGAAACTCCTAGCCAACAATTTATCTTGAGGCTTTACCTTGCTCCTTATGCTCCATTTGTAAATGACAGAATTTACCCCAAACCTTTCTGATTAGCTTAATTTGATAGACTCACAGAAGAGTAATAGTTGAATCATAAAGGGACCTCATTGGAATGTTGAGTTCAGGCCCTACCCTGCTCAAAGTTTAGTCAACTGCAGCAGGTTGCGCAGGACCTTATCCAGTTGGACTTCAAGGGTCTCCAAGGCTGAAGACTCCACAACTGCTCTGGGATATCTGTTTCAGTGTCTGACCACCCTCACCGTAAAGAAGTTATTTCTTATATTTAAGTGGAATTTCCTGTCTTTCAATTTGTGCCTATTGCCAATTGTCCTTTCTGGGCAGTAGTGAAAAGATGCTGGTTCTGTGGTCTTTTACTACCTTAATCCCTTCTGGTATTTACACACACTGATAAGATCTACTGAGCCTTCTTTCCTCCAAGTTAACAATTCCAAGTCTCTCAGCCTCTCCTTGTATGACACATCCTCCATTCTCCTAAATATCTTTGTGACCTTTCACTGAACTTTCTCCATTATGGGCATGTATTTCTTCTGCTGGGGAGCCCAGAATTGGACACAGGTCTCAAGGTGTGGTCTCACCAGTGCCTCACTAGAGAGGAATTATTTCCCTTGACCTAGTGGCAATGCCTGGATGTTGTTGGCTGCCTTTTCTAAACTGCACATTGCTGGTTCACAGTCAACATTTTGCCCAGCAGGAGCCCTGGGTTCTTTTCTGCAAAGCTGCTTCCCAGGCTCCAATGTGTATTAGTACATAGGGTTAATCCTCACCTGCTACAGGACTTGGAATTTCCCTTTGTTGAATTTTATGAGGTTAAAGAACAAGAGTTGACCCATTTCTCGAGCCTGTTGATGTTCCTCTGAATGTCAGCACATGCATCTGGTTTCAACCACTCCTCTCAACTTTGCATTGTCTGGAAACTTGTGGGTGCACTCTGACAGCACCACCCAGTACAGGCCCTGGTATCAATCCCCGTGGTACTTCATTAGTAACTGACCTCCAGCTGGACTTTGTGCCCAGCAGTTCATTCAGTTTTCAGTCCACCTCACAGTTCATTTATCTAGTCTGCACTTCATCGGTTTGTATGGATGTTACAGGACACAGCATGTGTTTGTAACATCTGTATGGATGTTACAGGACACAGCATGAAAAACCTTGCTAAAGCCAAGATAAACAACATGCACCACTCTCCTGTCGTCCACAAAGCCAGCTCTTCCATCACAAAAGGCCATCAGATTGGTCAGGCAGTTTCCTCCATTTATATCCATGTTGACAACTCCTCATCATTCTGTCCATGATATATTTGAAAATAACTTTCTTGAGGATTTACTGTATTACCCTTCCCCAGGGATTTAGGTGAGGCTGACAGGATTGTAGTTCCCTGCACTCTGCTTCTTGCCCTTCTGGAATGGGTATTTGCTTTCTTACAGGCCCCAGGAACCTGCTCTGATTTCCACGACCTTCCAGATACAATTGAGAGCAGCCCTGAATGCATGGTTGAATCCCACCAAATCCTACTGACTTGTGTACGCTCTATTTGTTTAAACATTTCCTAACTCAATCCTCCTCTACCGAGGTTAGACTCCAGACTTTTCCACTGATCTCCACGGTCTAGTATCCCTGAAAGCAAATCTTACCAGTGAAAACCAAGGCAAGTAATTTAGTTCTGTGGTATGAATAATTCAGTTTTATTTAGCTGTAATATTTTTGTATCTGTATTAGAAGTAGCAAAGGAATGCAGGCAATGACTGAGGGATGCCTCTTGAGTATCCTGCACCTGAGCAATATCTGTTTAAAACTACTTTTCTTAGTGGTGCACATGGACCTTGAAAGATGAAAAACTGTTTTAAGTAGCTGAGGGCTTTTTCCTGCAGAATTATATTGTGATATTGGCAACATAAATCTAGTCTAGGGAAAGAAATAAGAATGATAAATCTCTCACAAAACTGAAACAATATTTTAATTATCATAAAAAAGCCAAATTCCTCCTTGTGAAAAGAATATGAGGAAAGCATTATTTTTTCAAATAAAATCCATCACTTTTATACCTAAATACTGCAGGTAATGCAAGAATGAAAGCAATCGTCATGCCTTCGAGAACTGAATTTTGAAGTTTCTGATCAAATTCCTGTTATTGTATTGTTAAGGAAGTGGCCTTGTTCACTGAGCTGAAGCAACAGTGGAAGAGCTTCCTGTTTAAAGCAGCAGGGAGTGCAGCCCTGAGAACATCAATCACACAGTTCATGATATTAACTTGACTGGAGCATTGCAGGAACAGGGCTCCAGTCAGCTTCAAGGGTCCCCTGCAGCGTTATATATGGCAAGATCCTGCAGTTCGTGTTTCTTCACTGTGACACAGTAACTCTCCAACAGAAATGGGAAGAGCTGGAATAACTTTACAGCACTAGGGAATTGATCAGTGGTTTAGCATCTCCCTCTCCCTAGTATCTTCCAAAAACGTGCAAAAATTTGAGAAGTCCATTACGTAATAATCTATGCATAAGTTTCTTTAACGGAACAGTAATTGCTTAGCTCAGTAACTAAAAGTCCTTTGTGATTTCAAATGATCTCTACTGTTGCTGTTATTTTTTTAAATACATTTAAGAAGGCTTTTATGTTCTGGTAGTGATTTCCAAAAAATAACTACATACTTTAAAATTTGTTGTCTGTTCTACATTCTTTCACAAAATTTCTAGAGAAGGAAATACAATGGTCCTATGAAATCTTTAACAGTAAATTCTTTATTAAAAGTAAATGTAATCATAACTGGTCAATAAAAAAGCAAAAACTAGGAGCAGGATCATCAAAAAAGCAACAATGTCAGACAGATTTGCTGTCTTCAACAAAGATCTGTGGACCAAACATGATGAAATGGACTATTCAGACCTGCATAGCAGCTGATGTTATGAACAGATTTTGTTATATGCAGACATAAATCCTAATTTTTAGAGAAGTGATGAAGGTGCTACCAACTTGAAGAAAGACATGGAATACTGCCTTTTCATTCAGGCTGTTTAATCATTCATGGCCCTAAATACTCACTCCTTGATTAAAGTACAGTTTAGAAACATGAAATTTACTTTCATCATCAACACCAATCTCAAAACCATGGAGGAGATAATAGACAAACCCTGCTTTTACACACAATGTAAAGGGTGAAAAGAATGAAGCACAGCAGGATAAACATATCTAATGATTTGATTATGATTATGATTTAACTGAACTATCAAGGAGAAAGAAAAGAATTTATATATACCAATGAGTATATTCAATTTAATAAAATGCTTCTTCAGTTTCCTAAATAGATTTTCTGGGAAATAACTTTATATCCTAGAGTGTTTCAGGTACACATAGTGAAATTTTAGGAGGAGTGCTCCTTGACTGAATGGTTGAACTTTATGCAAATAGCTTCACTTATGCAAGTAACACCACTTATACAAATGGAACACATACCTGAGCTTGTATATGACTTGAAATAACTCTCATAAACCTGAACACTAGTATGCATCTTTGACTACTCTTACCAGAACATTACTTACTAAAGTTTTGGGCATGTCTTTAGGAGGACTATGCTATTATGACTTACCTCACAAATTTGTATTTAGAGAATGCTCGTGCTCCATATCCCCTTATGCTTAGCAGACACCAAGCTACAAGAAACAAAACTAAACCTCAGTGCAGTATTTCTATGCTCAGTGGCTGACAGTGTGAGGCTCTTGGTCCATTTCCTCTCAGGTCTGTAGATGTCTGAGCCGACCAGCCTGTCCTACTGCTCTGAACAGCAAAGTCTCAGCCACTAGGACAGAGGGCAGCAGCTTCTCGCTTGTTGTACAAAGCAAGAGAAAGGCCCTGGTGAAGCAGGTGAGTCCCAGAACGATTGCAGAAACATCCAGTGACCCAGTGATGAGTTCAACTGCACTGGGCTGTTTCTGGCTGCAGCAGACAGGTCAAGCATCCCAAGTACCTGCTTTCCATTCATCACATCACTCGACCTGGTTCCGCCACACACCACCAGTTCTGATGACTAAAAAGTCTGTCACGACCTAGTGGCTGTCAAAAAGGAGCCACCTCAAGCTGTGCTGACTGATGTTGTTGGAGTCAGAAGCAGCAAGGGAGGAATTTTAAGAGCAGGAGTCCCAATAGTATGTGGAGAAGAAGATAATAGGAATGATGGGAGAAGTGGGAATGAAGTGTTGTATGTCCAACCTTATCCTTTCTAGTGCTGATATGTGCAATTGTAATAAAGAAGTTAAAATGAATGGCAGACAATGAAACTAATAAGGTGCATGAACACTGATTGAAGATGTCTTATGACAAAAACTTACAAAATGTTTCAAAAATAGGAGGACAATTTAAACTCAAATGCACACACAAGACTAACACCAGAAACTCCTGAAGGAAAATTTCCTCCTTCTTACTGAACAGAAATATGATAAGATTGAACATGATAATGCATAAGAACAGGGAGAACCATCCCAAACTAAGTAACAATGACCATATGGACTGAGAAAGCTATTTAGTGCAAGCCAGTCCTGGGATGCAGAAAAAGAAAATACCTTAGTTCTCCCTTTCTCACCTATAAGTTAACTGTGAACTTGAAGCTACCAAAAGGAAAACTTACTTGGTAAGCCTAATTTTAAATTGCATTTTTGTTATTTACTTTGCATCCCCTCCTACAGTTCAACCTTTGCTCTTAGAGTAAGCTCATTGTATTCTGGAAGCTTATCTTGGCATTAAAAGCAACTCTAAAGCAACTTTGGGGTGAATAAGGCATATTATTATTTGAAAAACAATTAATCCAAATAAAGAAGAATCTTAGTACTATCTTGTTGCTCTCACCTAGGGCAAGTGGGAGGAACCTTAGGAACTGAGCTCTCTAAGCAGCAAGGATCAGTTTGAGAACTTGTAATATCTGATATCGAGGAAAGTCAGGTCTCCCCTTTCAGCCAAGGAGATACGATACACAGCCCAGAAACCTGAGAAACTTGTAAAAGCTGTTATTTCCATGTCCCCCTGTTACAGTATGACAGGAAATAAAACGAAATTATATATTCACTCCACATTTATTCATATACATTTCATCTGAATATGGGCTTTTTTAATGGTTAAATCAATGAAAAAGGTAGAGTTGCCAGTTCTTTACTACTGTTTTATAGTAATAGGTTCCTTGCAAGGTTATCACCAGCCTCTCCCATCCACTGTAACTCTCACTGTCTATAATAAATATTTAATTAAGCTAAAACCAACTGTTCTTAAACTCATTACCTAGCTTTGAAGTTCGTTGCTTTTATATTAGTTCTGAAAAAAGGGCTTCTGTTCCCTAAACTTTTCAATTATCAGAGTGGCAAAAAAATCCCAACTGCCTGTGGCACTGGTTATTATATTTTAAAATGCTGTACACTGTTTGGACTGTTTCTCCATAAAGAATTTTTGAGTAGAATTTGCTTTTAGAAGGTAACCCATTTATTAGAGTAACTTCTTGTTACTTGACCTTGTCATGAAAGCAGGAAGTTCCTTTAGCAAGGAAATTACAACTTCTAAGATCTGTACATAAGAGTTGATATTTACAACTGAGTAGTAAGCTTTAGTCAGCTTTCACACATTCTTCTCTAGAAGCTCTGCCTGATTTTGTTAATAGACTTCATGCTACAATTAAAATCCAAAATGGACTGAGCTGAACATTACTCTATGTTTTCAAGAGACACTGATACATTTCCCCATAAGAGAATTTCCAAAATGTAAGCACTTGGAAGGAAAAGAGATGGTCTAAATCAATTTTATGATTGAAACTGATTGCTTCCTTAATAAGAGAGAAGGTTGTTCACTCTCAGAACAGCTCTAAGACTAAAATAAGTCAAAAATCTGAAATCAAAGCATTCTGCTAAAAGAGTCAAAGGGAGTCTTTATCTATCTTGTATCTAAACTGTGGAAAGGTATTTATATTTTTCCTCATAAGTAGAGAGAGAGACAAACAAATGCTACTTGAACTAGTAATCAACAGTATCACCATGAAGAATTCCTACAAATGTTAAGGAATCACACTGAGCACTAAATGTCTAAAATAGCAGAAATGGCTAATTAAAGATTATATCAATTCAGAAAACAGCTGATGCATGTGAGGCTTACTGTGCTGTGCAGAATATTTGAAGATGTAGCAGAAGACTGCTTTGCAAGAAGGGTGAGACAAAATATACAAATACCTAAATTTCAATAGTAGATTTTTTAATTAAAAGTATTTCCATTTGACTTGCATCAGCTTTTGCAGAAACATTCTTCTCTTTGGAATGAAGTCTAAAATATTTCAGGCTAAGCAAGCCAGATAGGAAAGTCTTAAATAAGACTTTACTGTGGAAAAGTGGTCGACTCTCTAACACTGAAATTCGTTTTCCTTTTAATTTAGTTTGCTAAAAGGAGTTTCAGAACTTGTTCCTATTTTCTGACTGTGAATGTGTTCCTAGAACGGCCTTATCAAACAAACAGAGGAACAAGAACTGTACACAATGGTGCATCTAGTAACTTTATCCCTTCCTGTCCTCTGCCACAGTGCTTCTTGTTTTGTTATTTTATTGGATAGTGTCATATAGGAAGACTGGTATTGTTAGCACCTGAGTATCTTAAATTATCATTCAAATAAACAAAGTTTAAAGGAAGCCTGTAGTGTTTGTCACTTCTTTCTGACAGACTGAGGAATCTCTGTAGGGCTGACATGCCTTTGTGATTATTTTTGTACCCAAGAACTATAAGCATTTATGGGACTATAAAAACTTAATCAGAAGTAGGGCATCAGAAGTTGTTCATGGTATGCCAAACCACTCTCCTGGAATTACTTAAATCACCACACCCTCCTGCATTTTGCCTGACAGCCTTTGATGGAAAGAATTTCCTTGTGGAAGTACCACTTGTTGTTCTCTCACATGAAAATACTTAGAACAGTAAGAATGTAAGTCATGTTTATTGAAAACTGTCCAATTCACACGAAATTTTACAGATTCACTATCATCAGTACATCACTTTCTGTGTAGCACTCCCCAGCCTTCTTTTTCACAGCATCATTTACCTTTCAGGACCAACTGCATTGTCACTGTGTCAATGTGATGCCGAACACTACCTGTCGCCAGACAATGCTTCACCTTCCCACACTCAGTGTTCTCTCACAGCAGGAAGTTCTCTGAAAACATCCATAATAAAACCTTCTTTCAAAGAAAAAAATAGGAAAAGCAGAGGACCTAGTTTTACTGCAGTGCCAGTGACAGCTTTTACCATACATTTATATAGCAGACATCAAAGACAAGCTACATTTTATCTGTCAGAAATTGCTTATTTTCCTGTTACTTTCTTCTCGAGAAACATTTGTACACCTCACTTTAAACTGCAAACTGAGATTTTTCAGCTCTGTGGGGCAGGACACCTTTTGTTCTTCCATGTAACCAATTTTCCCCACAAAGGGGTGTCTACAAAGGGACTATTATTTTGTAACTGTTTCCAAAATGTATTTCTGGGATGTTGTGTTCCTCAACACACGCCTTCCTAAATAACAGCACAAGTAAATCTTCTCAAAACACCACATTTCTCCGCTGAAAACCTGTGAAAGACATAATTAGGTAACTTGATGCCACAGGTGCAAACTATTTTTAATAATACTGTGATAGACAGTATAGATGTATCTTTCACAGATGAACTCCTAGGATCCTAGGAATCATACAGGCAAGAATATTTTTGCTATTTTCTGAGCATTGCAAGAACACATACACTGACAAAAGAATAAAACTTATCAGAAAAAAAAAGGTTGTGTTTTAAATCCAACCAGCATTTATGCTGTGATATCATGAGCTTGTTCTCAGGCATTTTGTTAATTAGAGGTAAGGAGTTCATTCAGTAGGTCAATTATTTGCTGCGAGTATTTCATCAAAGTGTCAGTAATGGCACTTCCATGGATTTATACAGATGCACCAGAATAATTTCTTGTCATTAGACTGATTCAGATTTAGCTATTAGCCTGTTCTAAATCAGCTCTTTTGTGGCTTCATTCGAGAATGTTTAGGTTAAGATTTCCAAAGATCTCTGTGTGTAGGTATGTATCTTCTTAATAAAAGAAAATCAGATAAAGTGAGCTGAGTCTTCACATACATATATACATATGTATAGTGTAATGCAGACTGCACTGAGCCTAGTGACACTGAACTCTTATGAAGTTATTCACACATACGTATATAATTTGCATGTTTAGATTTAAGAGACCGATTCAGAATTAATTGGGGAAAGTTTGGGGTTTTATTCCCTCTCTAAAAGCAGCTCTTTTTGCTTTACTACAAGAACATTATGCCATTGCTTCTGCAGCTGCTACCACAATTGTAATTGCCTGTCACGCAGTGAAGAAATCTAATTAAAACCACTTATTTGCACCTATTAACCAGTCTCTTTAAATTCAGACAAAAGACCTTACCACAAGCTAAAACATAAGTACAGAGTGCGGTCTGCAATTCAGTAAGAGAAACAACGTGTGTTTTCAGATAATTACACTTACCTCAATTTTCCTGCTATTACCAATTAGCATTAACCATGAACTTGAATGGCTATGTAAATCACTACACCTGGCCACTACTCCAGACACACTCAGACTGCTAGCATGATACTGGACAAGGCATTTCACCTTTTATGTGCTTAAAACGGTGACATTGTTTGTGTTGAGGGCAAATTGTTGATTGCAGCATGGTTTAGAGGTGCAACATAACATATTCATAAAAAATATTGAATAAAAGGTGAGGAATAACTTGCAGTTTTATCTCAAGAGACACAGGGTTCTTAAGCAGTTTTATAGATAAGACCAGAATATTCCTTTTGAGCCTCCTTCACCACGTCTTTTAGAACAATTAATGTTTCAGTTATTTCACAGGGAAAAAAAAAACCTACAGAGAGCTTGAATGTAAAAGGCAGGAAGGGCACTAAACCAGAATGGCTTAATAAGTAGCCTACTGCACAAGCTCATCAGGTAGTTTTCTGCACTTCCCTAATGTGATGCCCTCACTCAAGTTTTTATTCTGTTTCACACTGGATAGTGTTGACTGGACAGGTGGAAACGGGGCGTTTTGCACAAATTCAGTACTATTGCCATTACTGCATCACTTCTTGCTTCCTTTAAGGAAACAGCACTGCTAGACTGAACCCACTGAAGCTTTTAGGTGATGCTTTTACAATTTCATGTTTTTGTATTTAAGAAATAGGCCAATAATAAACTAAGAACTGTGTCTTACAGCCATGATAGACAGACTTCCTTAAGCCCACTGACTGTAAGGGTGACTGTAAGAACCTGTATCCTTTAACCACTTTTCCTGCCACTTCCTCAGGGTTGCAGGCCACCCTCATGCCCTGTCTGTATCCATCACTCATCCAGCTCTGCGCACGCCCTTGCTGAGCGCCCAAGTGCCCGTCTGAGCGAGGGTTTCGGAGCTGGACGTGGGCTGAGCTCTTCATTACCTCAACAGGTATGTGCACCATCACGGTCTGGCGTTACCCTCAGCGACATACTCCTCCTCAGGGGCCAGCCGGGCCGCTGGGCACCGCCCCCGCCCGCACTGCGCTCGCTGGTCCGGCTGTGCCTGTCCGGCTGTCCCTGTTTGGCTGTCCCTGTCCGGCTGTCCCTGTCCGGCTGTGCCTGTCCGGCTGTGCCTG
>VZRO01002117.1:162292-187207 GCA_013397915.1 Daphoenositta chrysoptera
GCCGCGCTCCGCGGGCAGGTGCGCCCGCTCCGCGCCCGCCCCGGCTGGTCCAGCATCCCGCCCGCATCCCAGCCCGTCCTGCCCGGCCCTGCCTCGCCCCAACTTGTTGGCATCGTGCGTCGCCCAGATGTGGAGCCGCAGCTGGGAACGGGGCCGGTATCAGCTCAAGGGATGCAAAGGTTGGGTAATAATTGCAAATGCAAAGCAGCGTGCTGCGCCTGGATGCGCCTGCCAGGGGGGTTTACACGCGGTGTTAAATAATAATGTGCTCCGCACACAATGCTGCTGGGAATTCGTATGTACTTTGTAGGCAGAGCGTTTCTGTGGTATCTATTGTCCAACTGATATAAAAATTCCTGAAGGCTGTTAATCCTGGTGTCTTCACGAAACATCAGAAGATTACAACGTAAGATTGGGAAACTGAGGTTTGCTGACTTTTAATCACTGAAGTTGGATCAGAATATTTGTTTATGAGGGAAGTGGTCTAGACCTCCTAAATCTACGGAATATTTGTGTATTTATGAATACATAAGAAAAGTAATCTGAAGTAACTCCTCATATAAATTTTGCAGCACAAAGAAATTTCATGTTAGGAATTTTTTTTTTTTTTCAATGCTCCATTAATGTATGTATGAGTGAAACACATCAAAGAAAACAGACTGTGCTTCAGTAGAGGGAGACTTTGATGGCTTGGTTTTACAAAATACACCCAATAAGCAAGGGAAGTAACTGGAAATGAAATACAGAGGAAGGGGCATGCCTAGTGAAAGTATTTTGGAAGTGACTGAGCTACACACTCATTCTTCTTTTTACTTCCCCCATTCCCCAGCCATTTGTTTAAATGGAACCATGGTTAAGGATATACACGAAAAGGTACCTTCTAGAAAACTCATAAGGTGGGCAAGTTGAAATTGAGCTTGCTGTGATGGAATGGATACTGGGCACCCCTTGCAATGATACCTGTGGCTGGGATCGATGGCACCTCGTGGCTTGGTGCCTCACACCTGCAGGCTGTAAGCTGCTCTTGCCAGGTGCCCTGTATTTATTTCCATAAAATGTGCAGCTTCTACAGGGTACTGTAAAACACAGTAGAGTTGACTACCTTTTTATGGCATGATTCTGGTGGTGTATAATTATCCACTCATACTAGTATTCATAAATTTAATTGTTTTACAACATAGTGTGGCTACTACCAAAATTGTTTTAATATTGTGGGTATGGCATTTTGATGATAATTAAGTTACTTTTTATTAAAGCATGGAAAACTTCCCTGTATCAAATGTTTTGCAACAGATGTTCCTGTAGAGCCAAGAAGTTTTTATAAAGTACACTTTGACCTCTGTTGGAGCTTTTGGGAGTAATCACATTGGAGGGTGGCTAAACATGTAGTTTAGGAAATTTGTTATAAGCAGTTGGAAGTCAGGCATACATTGTATTTGCACATCAGTGGATTGTACATAATATAGGCTCAGTTTTGTATGGAGAGCACTGATTGTGACTGGAGGATGAATTGAAGAGCTTCAAAATTATACTGCACTGAGGAGAACACATCTATAAAAAATCTGATTTAAAAAAAGCAAAGTTAGTTTTTTGTAACCTCAGCTCAAGAGTTTATCTTGATAGTAAGTTTGTAATACAGAAAGAATGTGAATTGTGTTCAGCGTAATCAAATCAAAGGGGGTGAAGGAGATAATGAGGCCAGGGAAGAAAAAGAAAGTGCTGATACTCTTTGGTGTGTTTGCTCAGAGATTATGCATGACATTTGATGATACTTTAAGCATATTCAGAATGAAAATGTAGCACTGCTTTGAAAAAATAATAGAAGAATGAAGGTTTTTTGATTCGTACATTGTTTCTACTACTTGCTCCAAATCTGTACTATGACTGCAGTCACACCAATATAGCAGCTGCTTGAAATAGGCACTCTGGTATAATACCAGCACTCAGAACTGCTGGAGATCAGTAGGATTTTTTTTTTCTCCTCTCAGTTTCAGTTTTGACCTCAAGTAGATACTAATCTTTATCCAAAATGTTGCTTAAATTGTGTTTTAGGTTTAAGCCATTGCTATCTAATTATCCTGCTCAGGCATGTAACTCTGGAAGACAAATTGAGGTAGCATGTGTCCATGTTGCCTTACTCTCTGGTGTTCAAACCAATGAATGGACAACCTTGCCTATTTGGCAGTGGATGGAAGTAGAAATTTAAATTCAAGGTGAAGTTGCTATCTCTAAGAATAATCAATCAGATCCACATCTCTGTGTGGATCAAGTGTGAGAAATTGATTACTTTTTTTCTTAATGCTTGGCAGAACTAGAGACAGATATTTGAGAACAGAGTTGGTTATGTGCTAGTAAGAGATCAGTGCAAAAGATGAAGGATGAGCTGCATCAGAGCCATTTGACACAGCAGTCTCCTCTATGTGCCCAATTGTGTTGCAGAAGAAAAGCTTTGTTGCTTTAACAATTTGCTGTTCCTAGACATTTTTTTCTTGGAACTAGAGTACTAGGTAGCTAAAGGAATGGAGAAGAACTTGTTTTCTGCTTCTGTGTGTATCCCCCAACAAGATATTGTGCAGTAACTTCTTGCTGTGTTAACCCTTCCTTTGGGTCTCGTTTTGTCTTGCACTAAGTTTACCGAAACAGCTGCTTGGAAAAGTTAATGTTTTCTTTGTAGGCTTCTTGGGCCTGTTCTTCTGTTGTTATTTTCAGTCATTTGATGAAAGGGAAAATGCTCAGTGTGAGCAAGAACCTTCATCAAACTTACCTTTCTTCTGTATTTTGTAGTAGGAAAAAAAATTACTGCTTGGGAGTGAAAAGCCTCATAAAAACTGTTTCTTGTCACATCTTGGAGAATGTAAGTTGGCTGCTCAGCAAAGGAGGTATTCTGTCGACAGCTGTGGCACATTAGGTCCTTAAAGTTAATGAATGAGTGAATAAATATTAATGTACTGCATATTCCTTTTGTCTTCTCAGCAGAGAGAAGGAATCAAAGTAGCCATGTCCTTCCTACCTGGACAACTTCCCAAGAGAAGTATGGGAAGGTTTATCATAAAAACTTGGCTGCTAGAGTATCACACGTTGCATGATGCATGGAGGTTGCAACTTGAATTATTTTATTGTAGTTACATCTCTCACCTAGGCTTATATTTTTCCTGTGTTTTCATGTCATATTTGTGCCTCTGCTTTCCTCTTTCTTTAAGGTGAAGCTAGACAAATAATGCATTGGACCTTGGTCTGTTTCTAATTCTATCACTACTTTGCTGATTTTCTATTGACAAATGACTTGATGATGTGTCAGCTTGCTTGTCGTTAAATTGGAAAGATTAAAATTTGCTGTGACAATGATTCTAGGAGAGCAAAGCTTTCCTTTTGGTGTTTTGGTCCCTGTGGGGTTAGGGGAGTTCAGAGAATAATCATTGCTTTCACTGCTTCCACCAGAGGGAGCAAAATTTTTTTATTGAAAATGGACAGAAATTGTAGGGGTTATTACTGCCCATTATTTGTTATAGAAATAGATAATTTGTAGTAGAGGAATAGTTGAGCAGGGGAGATAGGAGTCTGACTATGACAATATGTGAACATCAACTTTTTACATGAGTTGTCTAAGAGATTGATCTTGAGATCCTGAAATACGGTCTGAACTAAGTGATTATGAGTCTGAACTTCAGTGATTATCTTCTAGATAAGAAAAGGAAGAATGTGGCTCCAACTGCTAACAGTATATGTGAAGATATGTGGACGGAATAAACTGTCATGCATGTGATTATGCACTTGACTTAAACTCCAGGATGTAAAAATAAGCAGTGTTTTTTAAACAGACAAAAAATAATTCTGTGCTATTTCCATACTTTTCTTGGTTTTTGGTTTGGGTTTTTTTTTTCCAATCTAGTTTTAGCTTTTATTTGGTTAAGTCTGCTCATTTGTGTAGAATAAATACAATTTTCTATGTGAGTGCCATCAATCTTCAAAGAATCTAAATTGACCTTTTTTTTATTAAGAATAGACATAAAAATCCAAATCCTCCTAAACATGAATTGTGTAAAGCACACAAACTTCCTTCATTTAGTGATCATAAGCCAGTTTGCTGGCTTTACATAATTTTCTGCATGCGTTTCCTTGTGCAGAGAGTTACCCAAGTTGCTTTCATCGTGTCCTTAACACACTTGGTTCCACATAAAAGCACTGACGTATGTTGAGCCTGTGTTTCACCTTTAAGCCCTCAAGGAGAGTGGGCAGGAATTTTTTTTTCTTGTATGTATCTATGAAATATTTATTTCTTATATGCATATGATGTAAGAAAGCAATTTAGCAAATTTTTTCCCCTTATTTTGATGCCTTGGAGATGAGCACAGCTGTAGTTTGGGGAAAAGGCAAGGCTTGGAGGTGGTGTAAGGAATTTTGCTGAGAAGCATTATGTGCCTGATTTGCCTGCAGGGTACATCTGAGTATGTCTCCTAGTTAGATCTGTTATTTCACAAAACCTTGAGCATTAGCAATGCCTTATCATCCCTTGTTTTCTACCAAGGCAATATAACATAGCCTCCTGAGGGCTGAAATGTTTTAGTCTGATAAAAACCTTTTTGTCTAAACATGGAATGGATATCAAAATATTTGTCCTGTATAACCGTCCAGAATTTAGATGGCCAGACATTTGACTGAAGTATTACCAAGCTAGAAAAAAAGAATAAAGTGAAGAGTGTCCCAAGTTTCCTTCTTCCATCACTGATTCTTGGGCCCTTGTATGTGGTTGTGGAACACAGAGCAGCTTGTTACTGATTTTTCAGATGTGACCCAGGAAACTTATAAGTACTAGATGTCAGTAAAATTAGCATTTGTGGCTGTGTAAAATGCAAACACTGAAGGCAAGGGAGTGGTAGGACAAGCAAGTTGTGTCCCTACTTTGCCCTGTGCTTTCCTTCTGTGCTGCTAGCAGCACTCAGGAGAATCGAGGGTGGATGGCAAAGCGTCATCTTCCATGATGATAGATGGAGACTGTAGTGGGTGAAAAGAAGCTGGAAATAAAGTTCTGTTCTTCATTTTGTGTATGCTGTTCTCAGTGACTGGATGTTTTGAATTGTTTGAATTTGCTAGCCAAGGTTTTAGTAGTTTCTTAACTTCCTTTTGAACTATGGGAGGGGAGGGAATGTATCAGCAGAAGGGTCCTCAGCAGTGACACCTTTCCCAGACCTTAGTATTACTGGTTAGGTGTTGACTTACTCAACAAACAATAGGCAAAGACTTAACTCTGCAATGAAAAATACATAGAGAAGGATGAAACTGTTGGGATAAGAGGAAAAATTGACAAGAGAAAGCGACTGTCTTGAAGGAAGAGGTGGAATCTGTCATGAACAGAGTTGGAAAAGAAAGCAAACACTGGTTATAGTGTTAGAATAAATAGGCCATTTATTAAGTGATAGAAAGATTTAGTGCAAGAAGGAAATACATCTCTAATTCAGGTTCATGAATATTGTTGTGAGGACATAAATTACAGAGCTGCTTTAATTCTTTAGTTTTTACAGAAGCAGCAGTGAATTTTGTTCTCTCACACACTTTCATACTGGGTGTGTTTTGTCCAGTTTTTTGCAAAGCAGTGGAAAAACTCAAATATAATTACACCTGTTTCTACAGTAGTCATCTGAACTAAACACTCTTTACCTGAACAGCTTGTAGTCACTTGCTTTGTTTTGTCACATTGTTTTTCACATCCTTATGCATGTCGTTGAGGTGGTGTAAATGTGCTCATGACAGTACAACCCATATTTGAATCCAAAGTGGGGTTCAGAAGTTGCTATGAAAATACTGCAGTTCTGGAATGTTGAAAAGAAATAGTGGAATGCTTAAAGAAAAGTCTAATAAAGAGAAAACAGTAAGGCATTAGGAAGATAACAAGAGTCACTTTTTACTGAGTACATGGTTACCACTGTGTTGCTTTCTGTTTCTGAAGGGTTTCTGCTGTAAATCTGTTGTACCACGTCTGTGTTGATCTTTTCTCTCTGTGGGCTTTTTCTTGAGTAATGTGCTGACTTTAAGCAAGAGTTCTGAAAACTGATAAAACTGAAATAGATGAGTCATCTTTATCATTCAGTTGCCCTGACATTTGTTGACTTTTAACTCCTGTTTACTTCTGTTTTTAGGTCCTGCTGACCTAATGAAGCACTGTGATACATTCTTTGCAGCCTTTATTACAGAATGCTTTGTTCACATTTATTATTTTGACTAATGTGCTCTTTTCCTGAGTAACGGTTGCCAATTTTTTTCATCGTTTTCCTTGAACGAGACAGTCTAGACTGGAGTTCTATTTTCTCATGAAAAGTGAGAACAACTACACGTATCCAAGTAAAAACCTGTTTGCTTGATGTGTGCATCTTCACAGTCTTTGTGTTACAAGGAAAGTTGATGTAGCCCTTAGTTATGGATATTTCATTTTCCTTCTTTCCTTTGGGAAGTACTTTAAATTCAACATCAGTTGAATTAACATTGCTGGTCTTTTAGCACTTGTTCAAGTGAACAGATTTGTTTGAGAATTTCAATTTGTCTGCAAATTTAGATAAGTGCTAGTTATGCCTACTTGTTTTAAGTGATCATTCTGGTAACAAAGCCATCTTTTGCAAAGGAAAACTTCCATAGCTCTGCTTTTCATTCTAGAATAACATATCCAAAGGTGAAGAAGCTGTTTCGTTCTGGCTGTAATGGTGTGATTTTCTGTAGTTGGGATTTTGGCGTTTCTTTCTATTTCCAGTTAAGGTGACCTAAGCTGCAGAAGGTGTTCTTATTCTGAAATGCGGCTTTTGAGCATGCTGGTTGTGTAGCTACAGTGGTATATTCTATGCTGTAATGCCACCTGCATAGATCATTCTTAACCTTTCTGAGCTGCCTTTTGGCTGAGTAATGCTCTTGATTCTACTGCTTCCTCTCAATCTTACATATATATAAATACACACATACATAAAACCCAAATTATTCAGTTGGCTAAGCATGTCATTGAAAAAGTGGACTGAAGGCCCAGACTGTAATGAATCGGGTTTTACTCTTCATGGTAGAAAGGCTAGAAAGAATTTAAGGTCATCACAAATCTGCAGGAATTTTAGAAGTTCAGTGATAGCTATGATTATGAAAAGTCTACCCATAGAATATATATTAGCAAATCATTTTCTGTAATGGAATTGAATGTAAGAAGTCAGATAAAATGTTTTGATATAGAAGTATAACTCTAAATGTTACTAAAATTTTATTAAAAACGGAATTAATTTGAAAAGATGTAACATCTCTAAGTAGTGTCTGCTACTTGTATGGATTGCTGCATACTGCAGATGTTTAAAGGGCTGCTGTTGCAATGCTTGGAGATGAGGCTCAGCTGATCTCATAGGGATGATTCCTGAATTGGGAAGAGCAGGAAGATAATAGACATGGAGGAGTTGGACAGTAGTTCATTCAAGGGAGAGTGTAGTGAAGCCTGCTCCTATTTTTTTTCCTACCCAAGGAGAGCACTGAGAAGCTGACCATATTAGAGATGGGGAATATTTGTTCTACCTGCTTATTGAAATGACTGTTGTTGTTACCAGATTTGTGCATGCTATATGGACAAGAGACTTACTTTCAATGTCTGTTGTTTATTTTAAGATGTATTTCAGTTTCTCACACACCAGGAGAAAATAATCATAATGAAGTAGATCTTAATTGAGAAAATGTCAGTTTCTGGCTGCATTTGAGAAGGATACCTCCATACCACATAGATGTTGGTTATTTTGCTTTATTTTTAAATGCCTAGGAAAGTGAGTAGCTTGTAAATTTTTGCAAAATTTCAGACACTGTAGTGGTTCTCTGGGTGTTAAAATAAAAACTTGTTATTCAAATACATATTTGAATACCCTGTATTGGTAAATAGCACAGAGAACAGAAATTTTCAGTTCCCCTGGAGCTGCTTGATGCAGCTTAAAGGTAAACTAGAAAATAAAAGGATTAAAGAATGTAAAAGCATGCACATAAACAGCATAAACATAAACATAGCTGGAACTAGTGGATAAACAGATAATGACTGATGTAGTGGGGTTTTTGGCAAAGTTCTGTAACAAGAAGTATTAGGACATGCCCAAAGAAAAGTTCAAGGAAAAGTCACCTGTGATATTGGGGCACTCATTGAGTATGACCACCAGAGACCCCTTTAGAGGACCCTCTAGGACCATAAAAGGGCTTCCAGTAGGAGATAGATGCATGCAAATTAGTTCTAGGAAAAATTGTGTTTATGTATTAGCTAGGAAGTACTCTGTAATGAATATGTATGATCGTGATGGAATAAATACCCTGTTGTAAAGTTTCATGGCACACATTTGATTAGAGGAGATATCCTCTGAAAGTGTCCAGCACTGTAATAAAGAATGCCTGCTTTCTAATACTTCAAAATGTGTTAGTTTATTTTCCAGCTGATTTTTTTATCATTGTACTGCTGATACATGTGACAGAGTAGAGATTTTGAGTTAATCTCACTATGTGCTTGTGCACTGCGAGTGTGTGATAAAAACCCCTGGTTTTAAAAGCACAGTAACTGAATTGGTCTTTGTTTGGAACTGTGTTGTGCCAACATAATGCCAGGCTGTGGTGTTCTGATGTTGTAAACTCTTTTTCCCTGGTAGCCTGAGATCTGCAATCTGGCCAAACCAGTTTTTGCTTAACAGAAGCAAGTGGTTTAGGTCCTTACTGTTTCTGAATAGAGGAGAAAACAAAACTCACAAGCAAAAAAATCCAAGCCAGCATTCCTATTTCACCTTTGAACCAAACTTGCACCCATATTGGATATTCCCATGAATAAATAGCCTTTATGTTTGACAACTCACTGTCTATAATGCTGAATCCTTAAGAGCCTATCAGAGAGAACACCCTTCAGCCACTATCTTCCTATCCTGAATGAATTAGTTTTGGTTGTTTTCACTATAAAACGTGTACATTGATGTTTCATTTTACATCTTTAGTCATACAGTTTTTCTTAGAGTAATTCTGAGTAATGATTTAGTAAGCCTTCTTTGAAAAAGCTTATTGGATTTGATGCTCATTTATTGCACAAACCAGTTTACTATTGCCTACATCGTGTTGTTCATGATGTGCTTCACTCTCTGTGGCATACTTAAGAATTGCAAACTGGAAACAGGGAGTTAATACTGGAAATAGAAATAATATTACTAACCTATGTCATAACTGGATTTGATGTTTTGGACTAAAACCAGCTTGGGAAAAAAAAACCATTTAGGATCTTACGAGTAAGTCCTTTCAGCTGCCAATAAAGTAATGGGAAGAAGAAGTATATGTGTCCAATATTAAAAAGCATTTGCCAGTGATGTTGATGTTGACTAACACAAATGGTTAGAGCATGCATTTCAAGAAGTGGCTGCTATTAGAAGGCTGTGCTTGGAATTTTCATCTGGAAAAGCATCCCGTCACATTGGATACTGTTTAAATACTTGGTAATACATTCGTTGCTACAAAGAATATAGTGCTGTAATGCAAACACCTCCCATACTGATATGATTTCAAAATAACCACTGCTGCTTATCCTCCATTTGTACATGTTTCACCCATGAAGCAAGGTTGAGACTTCAGGGCAGGAGTGTTACTTAGTTGTATTTTCATCGTGTAAGGCACTGAGTATTAATTGAATAAAAAATGATTTTGGAAGCATTTGTGATTCTTTCAGTTGAAAGAGGAATCTTGTCTCTTCCCATCATTCAGAGAAGAAAGATTCTCTGAACTTCTTAAGAATCCATCAACTTTATCAAATACCCTTACAGGTATCGCTGAACTGCTCTTCCTGACATTTCCCAATAAATTGAAGAAAATTACCAAGGAGTTTGATTTTGATCCTTGTAATGGAATTGCTCTTTTCAGCATTACTGTGAAAAATGTTATTTCCTTTTTTCTTTTTTTTCCCCTCCCTTTAATATTAGTGCAGCGACTTTCACGCAGTAGTTGGAAAACTGACATTGGTTTCAAATAATAGTCATTGTCACTCTTCAGTTCTTAGCTGTCTGGCATTAGGTAATTATTGGATAATTGTACAGGTTGTTCTTATGTTTGATGCAGGTTAGAAGTTGAGTGGAAGAATATCCATCAATGCAGCTGTCTGGTTGCTGTGGAGAAACGTTAACTCCGCTGTATGTTGTAACCAACTTTCTGTGAACTCTTGTAGATGTTTTTCATTCCTCAAGTGATTGTTTTGGTGGGAAAGGGAAATAGTTTTGACTTAACTTGGAGCAGGAACAAGAAAATAATGATGTTTGAGGAACAAGGCACAACTGATGCTTCATTAATTGTGATAAGTTTTGGCAGTTTTTGTCAAGTATGTGTCAACAAACATGGTGCTTGAAGAGGTTGGTGTTTAAAATGTTACTGCTAGAGTAGCCCAACAGATTTAGGAAAACAACCATCGAAGCCTCGGCTTTGAGGTCTTCTTAAGGTGTATGTACATTATTCTGTCTTGATCTCCTAGCTCTTAAAAGAACTCATTTCAAAGTGGTTTTGTAGTTTAAATTCTATTTTTTTCCCTAAAAAGTCTGTTTTTCTCTAATAGCCGTAGATGTTGAAAAGAAGAGCTAAAGGTGGGAGAAGAGGAATGGTGCTTAGTGCACTTTGCTCACTGGCCCTTTCAGATAAAGGAGGAAGCATATGTGATAACTTTGTTTCAGTGGTAAAATGGAGGGCCAAAAATTACTATAGGCAGGGAGACAATTAATGCTGTCATTTTGCACCTCAGAAAGACTGAATTCCCGGGAGGAAATGTACCACAGTGTGGCTAAGAGGGGGAACAGGAGTACTCTTAAATCTCTGTCTGCAGAATTGTCTTATCCACAGGTTCTTGACTGTTGCCTGTGAAGCATCTTGCATCTTAAACTTGTTATTTTAGGCTTTGCACATGATCAGGTATGCTTCAGTGCTTCTGCTTCTGTCTGGGTAACCTTTTTTCAAAGCCAAATTCATCAGCAATAAGAACAGAAGTACCTTCTTATTTTTTTTCAAGAATAACTTTAAAAAACCCACAAAAGAACAGACAAAAACCCACAGAAAAACACAAAGCACCAAGCAAAACAACCAAACAAAACTGCCACATCAGCTGTAATTCATCTGAAGTGTTTTATTGAGGCTACAGGTATTCATTGCATTTCAAAGGTTTGAATACTTATTTTCTTCTTATTGGAGAAAATTTGTTACAAATGAGAAAACAAAGAAGCACCAAGACAAGGTAACTTCCAAAGAGTTTGTGTGGGTCATTGGCAAAAAGAGTACAGTGCAACATCCCTGAATCCTTTGGTGCTTCACCTGCTAAACCACTGTTTCTCTTGTGAGGTCCTTCGTTGTAAATGTTGTTCTTTGGGTGTCTCTCAGTACCTTGCTACAGCTGGTAAGCAAAAATTCATGCCATCGTGCTGCTGCTTTTCAGTGGATTATCAGTAGGCTGTGTGGGCCTGTATGATTAACTTGTGCCATCCAGTAGGGAATTATCTGTATCAGTAAAATTCCCTCTCTGCTTTGGCTGCCTTTCTGAATGAGGCAAATGCCTTCTGTGCTGTGAAGTAGCAGGATTCTGGAGGCCTTGACTGCAGCAAGTGGCTTTTAATATTAAAATATAGCTGATATGAAGAGGAAGCTTAGCCTAAAATCTGAATTAGTGGATAAAATTTGCATATATTAAAATTAGTTTTGTAGAAGAAATAAAATTTTCTTTTGTATTTCTTTTTAATGTGGACTTAAATTTCTTTAATGATTCATTAAAGATACTGTCTGTGTTGTAAAGTTGGAGACTTCCAGCTGTTCAAATCCAATGTTATGCTAGAATTTCCTCTTGATGATGAAAATCCTTGTGGCAGTGACCTTTTTCTTTTTTTTCTTTATGTTAAGAACTGATTTCCTTAAAACTTTTTCCTAAGGAATAACTTTGTTTTTACAAAAGCATGGCATAAATTAGATTTAATTCTTCTAAAATACTAAAATAAGTGTCTTAAAATGTTGTATTATATACTTTCTATTGACTTTTGCAGAGGTCATGCAAATGGAAAATTTGTTATGTAGATAGCTGAATGCAGTTAATGATATAATGGATTTGCATTTTATGTAGCTACTCCAAATATTAAAATTGTGGATTTGTGCTCATGTTTTACTATTACATTTGGCATGAGTTGTACCTATAAACTGCAGTGCTTGTATTTTATTGCAGACTAGTTTTGAACCAAAATAGTGGATTTAATTTTGAAATTGCTAGGCTACACACAGCAGGATCTGTAATAGCTTAGTATGTCTAACACACACTTGCATTATTCATTGCTGAATAACTAGTGCTGATAATTTACATTGTAGTTGTATGCTTTTTATTCTTATGTGCACGTAACTTTCCATTACACATTGCTTTCTCAGTAGGATTTTGAGGTGTTATTCTCATTGGCTGAGCTGTTGATATCCTGTACCTGAGGAGGAATAAAAAATTCTGTTTGTTTTCTTATACATGTTCTAAATTATAAGTGCTCATGGTGAAACTTGGCATTCTGTGGCAAGATTTCTTTTTCCCCCTATGAAGTCTTAGTTTTAAATTGATCTTGGGTGGTTTTTTTTAAAATTTCCTCTGTAAAATTGAAGCTGCTTATTGGAACAGGTTTTATGACCTCATGGAGATACATTACAGTTTGATTGAATAATGCATCATTCAGCTTTAGGCAACATGTTGTCGTTGTTCTTTGTGGGTGTTCTGCTCACGTCTGACCAAGTCATGTGGTATTTCAAAAGTTGTATTTTGCCCAGACTCACAACATTATAAGAACTTGACATAAGTTTTGGAAAGGTAGACAAGTATGCCAGTCCCAGTCGTTGAAGTTTGTGTATATAACATTTGCCAACCCAATCAGTGCTTGGTTAAGTGTCTGGTTTTCATGGAAGCTTTCAAGATGGTGATGTTCAGCTCTGTCCTTGTTCCTGCTCATTTGCTGTCTGTTCCTTTTGTCTCCTAGGCAGCCAGATAATATTTGTCACCCTTTCAAGGCAAGCTGTGTATCTTCAGTTCTTCATCTATCTCAGTGTGTGGATACAATGAAACTGTCTGTCAATTCCACACTGGTCAGCGTGGCTTAAGATGGGAGATGGAGTTAGGAAAAGGCTGAATGTTAAATTTTGGCATTGTTTACTAAACCAAGTAGTGCAGTACAGGAAAAGTGTTTCTGTGGGATGAAGTGTTTGGCATTGAGGATCCAACATGGATGCTATAATAATTTTGGGAAATACTGCTTTTGACAAGGTTAGTCCTTGGGCTAAATGTTCACTTGCCTTTGGGGCAGATACTCTACTTCTCTTTAGTTTAACAGATAGCAGTTTTGTGTATTCGGACACCGTTGCACACCACTTGCCAAAGCATGTGAAGTGCCGATAACTGGGAGGCTTCAGGAGCCCCCTCTGATCTGAACTAAACCAGTGTAGCTGCATGTATTATCTTGCTGCTGGAGTTGGAAGTGCATGGCATGGAATTTGGGAGCCCACAGAGTCTGTTTCTCATTCTACTTCCTGTAGTATGGGCAAGGGATTAAACTTCTTTCCACGTGGAAATTAGTACAAGTGGTAGAAATGAGTGCTTTGGACTGAAAGCCACAGGTAATGGCAAACAGGTAAGTTTTGATTTTTGTTGTAGAAATGCTGTGTTTTCTTTCAAAATATAAGAAGTCAAGTATTCAAGATGTTTACCAAGTGAATATATATCTTGTGTTAACAGATGCTCGAAAGTCAGAATAAGTGTCAGATGAAGATTACCCCTGTGCCTGTAATGCTGCCCAGCAGTGCTCACAAACTCTTCCATATGGACTCCTTTATTTGGAATGCAAAACACTAGTAAACCAGAGTTTTTTGTGAGCTGGAGAAACAATAGACAAAAAAATGGATTGTAGTGATGATTTTAAATTTTGCTTGCATTTTAAGATACTTTGGGCCTGATTTATAGGCATGCTGGATAATCAAAATAGCAGCTGAGTTTATATGTTCAAAACACAGTTCCAGTTAAAAGTACTGACCAAATAACTAGGCACTGAGTGTCTGAAATTAGGCAATCAAAGTTAGGGGGCACTTAGTTTACCCTTTGGGCTGTCAAAATTTTTGTGCTAGTCATTCACCTTTAGAATATGAATAGGAATATTGATCTTACAAAATTATTGCAAAATTTACACTTATTGTATGTAGTCTTCCCGTGCTATGGACAGAGCTGCATAAACATTTCTATGGGGAAATGTAAGGTTTTTATGTTCAGTGCAGAATGGGGATGGCAAGCATTTAATGGGTCATAGGATGAGGGTAAAAACTGGGCAAATGTCCATTTGCTGAATGAATCAGAAATACTGCTGGGGAAAACAGAATAAAGCAGTAGAAAGAATATAATCAGAAGTAGGTATGTATAAATCTAAACTCAAGTTGCATGGCTTTCAAATCTTAACTGCTGCTTAGCTTGGTTTTACAGGTATATATTTAAAGCTTTGGGAGCTTTACAAGTTCTGCAGAACTCTTGGTGCTTTATAATCTGCATTTTGGTGCAGTGTGAGACAAAGATCAAGATGGGATTGGTAAGAGTAGAGAAGGAATACAGGGTGGTGTGTGACCATCTTGGTGATGCCTTGGATTTCCAAGTATCACTATGTTTGTGCACTTTTTGGGAAGAACACTTTAAAAATACCCACTGGCAGTTTTGGGTTCATTTGTCAGGAAGGCTTTTGGAACAGGTTTGTGCTGCTTGGGTCACTTAGTTTTGTATTTGAAAAACTGAAATAATGAATTCACATCCCTGCAAGTTGGCTTGTGGGGTTGATCCAAAGGTATGTTATCCTGCATTTTATTATTGTTCTCAAAATATTCTTCTTGGGGAAGGTATTTTGGTTTAGGGTTTTTTTGGTGGGGTTTTGTTTGTTTGTTTTTTAATTAATGGGTTACTGTTTTTCAGATAGAGATTTGATCATTTGAGTAAATAGCTGAACTAAGAACAAGTGCCCAAGAAAGGTACCCCCTTTTCACTCCCTACCTGCTGAATCCTTTCTCAGGTTTTCTTTTTGTGTTTTTTGTGAGGATTTTACACATTCCTAAACCTGCAGGCTCATCCTGATTTCTGAGATTCAAGGTTTGTTGTTTTGTTAGTGTCTGCTCCTATAGAGTTGATGATACAGGTCAGAAATGCCAAGCACTTCTACCCTTTGTCATGGTAATAGTAGGAGCCAGATGATGGCTTTCCTTTTTCCCTGGGCTTTGTTAGCTTGCTTTTAGTGGTAATCTGAAAAAGGACGCCATGTGATACCAGTTGGTAAATTATCTAAGTTGCAGTCAAAGTGCTAGTGTCTGGGCATTCAGTAAAACCAGCAGTGCAAGTGTGTCCATTTCAGGACAGGTATTCATGCTCATTTCTTCCCTCTGTCTCTTTACCTCAGCTTCACCATGTATCTGGGGATGTGCAACCTTTTCTGTCTCCCTTGCCCTTCTAGTCTGTCTAGCTTGTGAATTCTCTGGGTCAGAAACATGCTTTGTGAAGATATATAGCATAATTACTGTAATAAATATTCATACAGATGTAGATACTGCATTAATAATTACATTTTTTTTCTTTAATTTTTCTTTCTTGCCCTCTTTTCTAAAACATTCAGTTTATTTCCCTTTCAGTGGTTCACTTAACTTGACCGTTTTGTATGAAACTTCCACAAATCCATGGAATCATCTTGAGTAATAAACCTCGCTCTGTTTCATTTGCATCATTGCTTATAAAGGAGAGAAAACAGGTCAAGTTATGCCCTGAAAGAATATCTCCTCATTTATTTAGGATTTTTCAGATACTGTTAAAAGCATAATAGAAATGTGGAAATAAGAGAATGGATGGAAAAGTGTACATAACGGTTTAGGGAATGATCTAATTTAGGGAGCTACTCCTATTAAAAAGTGCAGCCCTGCCTTCTGAGTCTCTTTCCTTGCTAGTGCTTAATGCTTTAACTTGGTATTGCAGGTTGTGCAGTGGTTCAGTTGTTGCAAGAACGAGAATTCTGTAGTTGTTGTTTTAATTGCTACTTCAAAATGACCATGTTTGTGTACTCTGACCTTTACCTGTTATGGCCTGAAACTTGGTTGAAAAATGATCAAGGAATGGACAAGCTGACTGATAGTACTGCAAGTGTGCACTGTGTTGCTGCAAACATTAATATTAGGCCTGCTGTCAGGAACATAAAAATAGTATTGTCATTGTACCCTGTGGTGTTAAGATTAAGTATGTATTTCAGCTAAGTGCCATCAAACAGTCTGAAACATGGTTGTGCAGAGGACCAGTTGAGCATGCAGGATGTGTGAGTTTTTTGTACCGAAGTGCTCATGGTCTGAAGCAGTGGTTCCCGAGCTGTTGCTTGTGATGACTTGGGATGTCACTATTAGACACGGAAAATTGTCAGGCAGTTTTCTATGCAAGTAAAAAATAAAATCTTTGGAGTGAAAAATGTTATTTTCTAAATAAAGTAATTTATCCAGCTTTTTGTAGCTTAAGCCACTTTTGGTAGTGGTCGCTGGATTTGAGGAATTTCTTTCTTTATTGTGCCCTTACTGGTAAATTTTTTTCAGGCCACAATCAGAACAATTCTTTTAATTCACTGGTTTAGTTTTATTCAATTCCACTTTTGTTTCCAGTGCCCTAATGTCTTTAAATATTTAATATACAAGAAATTTTCTATCTTCTAGAATAAACAGCCTGAAGGGAGGAAGAATTTCTGAAACTATCCTACTTGAACGTACAAGAAGAAAATGCAGTGTGCAACCAAGCTGTTTATCTGATTACATAGCAGTGAAATGCACTTCATTGAGCCCTGCTTCTGCACAGGCTATGGAAGTGATCTGTCAGTGATTTTTGGAGCTGATGTGTAGTTTCAAGTCCCGCTCACTTAAGAAAACAAATAAAACCACAGCTCAGATCTTGGCATTACTGGGAGAATAGAAGGGATTTAATGGTTGATAGAGCAGTTTGGGATTTAGGAAATCTACAGGAAAATGTCATTTTCTTGATTTATGTGTGTATTCCCTCACGTGTTTGATACATCTTCTGAGCTCCTCAGGGGACCACTGGTCAGTGCTTTAGCTGGGGAGGGACTCATGGGAGAAGCTCTTTGATGTGCTGTGGTAAAAGCCATGGCAAAGCCAAAGGTTCTGGAAATTGCTAAAAATGTGTGGATATTTCTGTTAATTTTTAATACACATTTGTGTGAGATCTTTCTTTTCTTTTTTTTTTATGCAGGTCAACTTTGTAGTGTGCCAACTGTTTGCCTTGCTTGCGGCTGTTTGGTTTCGAACATACCTTCATTCAAGCAAAACTAGCCCATTTATAAGACACGTTGTTGCAACACTCTTGGGCCTTTATCTTGCACTTTTTTGTTTTGGATGGTAAGTTGCACTTAAATTAATTTTTCAGGAACTTGCACATTTTTATTTCTTTGTTATGAAGAACCTTATTGCCTAATTCTGTGGGGTTTTCAGCGGCTGCAAAGGTACAGAAATTAGCTTAAATATTCTGATGAGGTGCACAAATTTTGAAAGATCATCTATTTGCAAACTGGTAACTAGCATATTGGCTGCCTGTGGTTTTGGGAAGATGAAGCAGGTGCAGTTTATTTAACTTGTACAGCATTTTCTCTGTAAACTTGCTGGAGAAGTATTCTCTTGAGGCATAGCACAGATGTAGTGGCTAAGATAATTCCCCATAAATACTCATGGCATGAGATAACTCAATGTCTTTTTCTGAATATTGAATCCTATCTGACTTTTTTAAGGAAGAGTGGCTGGAACTGTAAAATATGTCTGATGATACTCCTAGTAGTGTAAAATACCTGGAAATGAGCTGGCTTTGACTTCAGACTGTTTCATGGTTTTTTTTTTTTCCTCTTTAATGATTTGAAAGGAAGATGTGGTCTTTTTCAAACACATATTTTGTGTGACTGCTGTTTGCATATCTTGATCTTTTCACAGTGCAGCAAGACAGAATGTTAGTAAAGATAAAAAAGGGTGTGCATTTAGTTTGGTGAATTTTTTTTTTCCTTCAAAAACTAGCTTACTAAATGGCTCACATCTTCCCAAAATGGTTTGAGATTAAGTGCCAGTTTCATTTTATTGCATTGTAAACAAGGTGCTCACTTAGCTTCAAGTGTATAAAAGACTTATTTATGCTGACTATTATAGAGTATTACTGAACTAGGGGGAATTAATCAAGCTGTTGTGCAGGTGGGAAGATGCTCGCAGTGTGTGCATGCATCTGTCTCTGCACATGCAGAGTGTGTTGGCCTCTACATTGGCATGTTGCAGAGACCTCTCAACATTAATTGATGTATATTGTTTTTAAATTTTAGGAAAAGAAATCAGTAACCTTTATTCTTTAGATTTACATCCACAATTTACTTTAATATAAAACTCTCCAACTCCCATCCATTTCTTAAATGTTTGGCCATGGTGTTCTGCTTTGAGAGAATGATCTGATCTCAGACTTCCAGTCTTAGTACCACAAATAAAGAGGATGATGTGGGATATAGGAGCTACTATGTGAGGATTTTTTTGAGAGCTGTGTAAGCTTAGAAGCACATTCTGTATCCATTGCTTTAGAAGCAGAAATCATTAATTATAACTTGTAATTAGAAAGGATTACTAATACATTCATAGATTAATTTTGGGTATGGGAGATTTTGGAAAGAAAAATCCTCTACTCCCAACAGACATAAATGAAACCTCTCACTGGCAATATGCCCTGGAAAAAAAATAAAGAGATGTTTTCTGCTGTAGTAGAAATCCACATTATTCTGCTTTGCTTAGGATCATACTTAAATCTATTATATTAGCAATTAATTTCTGTTTTGCAGTTATTGAGCTAAAAACTATTTTAAAATGATGGGAAGAATATAATTTGAGATGTTGAAAGTACACATTCTTTAAGAAATTGGTATTTGTTGTGCTTCTGCCAATGCTTTTTCCTTTTGCTAAAGTACATATTATACAAGCAGTTTTTTTGAGGGTTTTGGTTCTTTCGGTTCCCCTCCCCAAGGAATCAAGTATGCATACAGGTTACAAGCCCCTGATACATCTTCAGTGACTCTTGGATTGTGCTAGAACATGCCTTATAAACCTATATAACAAGAAGGAAACTGTTACTGTTTTGTTACATGGTGTTACTAGTAAATGTAGTAACTTGTAGATAAGATCATGCAAACTTAAATGTAGGAAGTAGTTTGGAATCTGCATGCCTTGAGGGCATTTAGTAGTAGTTACGTTATTTTCAATTTCAAGTGTGTTAGTTTTCAATCACTTTTGTAATACTTGTGATAGTGGTAGACGAAAGGAAGAGAAGCAGTAATTCCCTTGGCATAATAGTAAATAGCATAAAAGGCCCCGAGTATGTGCCCTTTGTATGTAGTTAAAAATTACTATTCCATGTGGTATTTCAATATATCGCTTGGAATGTTTGATTCAAAGATCAGTCATACTGCTATTGTTAACAGCTCTGAAAGAGAAATGTTTTCAGTGACTGTAATCCTGATAAAGTAAGTACTCCATGTCAACCCACACTCTTTCAGCTTTTAATATCCTAGTATCCTTTCTCTGTATAAGAACCAAACCTCCTAAGTTTTTGTCATTTTACTAATGCCTGTCTTTGCTACACAATATTGTTAATATTTGGCTGATAAGAAACTAAACACTTTTAAAATTGACAATTACGATATTAAAAGGCACGTTTGAATTTTAGGTAGTCCTATCTTAGATGAGGTTAACTAGGGGTGAAGCCTGGAAGCATGTACAGATTGGATTTTCCATAAAAAGTCAAGATTTTCAAAGTCAATTCATGTCCAAGTGATTTGTTTTGCCTCAGTTCAGCATATGTAGGCTTTGAAGGATTTTAGTTGGGTAGAACTGGGTTTCTTATTGAACGTCTTTGAAGTTATTTCCTAGTGATTAGAAGAGGAGTGAAATTAGGAAATTGTTGGTGGTAAGACAAAAGAAAACAGCATCATTGCAGCAAAATAATGGCTGCGTTTTATGGAAAACAATTCCCAAATTAAGTGAGTGTGTCACTTGAGTATATGTAAGTGTGGTACTAAAGCACTTAAGGTACAAGAATGAAAAAAAATCCAGTTACTGAAGACCAGCTCTTTTCCCCATTCACTGGCACTGCTTTGATACCAGTGCTCTACAGCTTACTGGAATATAACTCCTTCAAAGACCAAAACAAACCCTCAAGGCCATGGTGCTGGGGTAAGCTGTGGGGGTAAGCTGTGGTAAACAAACAAAAGACTTTAGAGCACCTTTGTGAAATAAATCTGTGGCTTGTTGGTGTGTAGGGCTTTTTTGTTTGTGTTTTTTGTGACCATCATCACCACCATCCCGTTATTAGTTATTGACAACCTGAGACAAAGACTGGCTGGACACAGTCACTGTTTCTGTTGAGTGGGAAATCTTACCGTATTGTGGATACTAAGAAATTGTTGGCCTGATCTGAGATAATCTATTGTTGTAAATGGGTAGAAGGAGGAGTATGGAAATTAAACCACCAAACTTTCATGTTGTTTACAGTTACTTACACAGGAAATAATGCCAAATTGAAGTATTATGAGACATATTCTTTGCATTTTAAGAATTAGCAACATTTACAATACCCTTGATTGAGCTGGAGCATTCTAGCTAAGGTCTAGTTTTCATTACTGCTCTCTTTGCTATGCTACAGGGAGAAGTTCTCAACAGAAGGAAGGGTAGCAGAAAACCTTAATAGAATAAAAGGGGGTTTTTCTTTGGGAGAAGTGATGCCTTTAGACTTTGAACCTGTTTGATTTCACAATAAATGCATGCAGTTTGTCATTAAAGCAAATGCAATGAGGGTTTACTTTTTTTTCCCCCTAGGTATGCCTTACATTTTGTTATACAAAGTGGAATTTCCTACTATATCATGATCATAATAGGAGTGGAAAATATGCACAAGTAAGTTTCCATTCTAAAAGTTGTTTTATTTTGCTTTTATAAGAATGCTACTGTTGAGATGTTTTTTTGTAATGGTGCATATATACCATAATTCTAATTGTATCACAACATTTCAGTACTTGAATTCTCTAACCATGGTTTTATCTTCAGGAGAGAAGATGGCTTATTTGGGAATTTTTGCCAGCTTTTTGAAATATATAGAGCTTGTTAAAATTAATACCCCACTGAGACATCTTTTATGTTCTACATATTCTTATTTTTTCATTGTTACTTAATCCTAAGTATTTCTGGGTGTTTACAAATGACAAATGTGATTTGAAAATAGCCATTGCTAGTAGAAGGAAGGTGTCTGAAGGGAAGAGAATTTGTGTGTGAAATTTCTCTAGGTACTATGTGTTTATAATTACCTTTTTTTTTGATAACAGTGTGAATGCTGTCTTAGGTAAAGAATACATTCATAAAACACATATGGCATTATTTAAAGTTTGAATGCTTGATTTTATTAGCAGTATCTGAATCTATATAGAATAACACTTGTTTCCCTTTTTCTGTTGTTCTTAAAAGCAGGGCAGACATTTGTTTTATTACTGTATGCATATGTTTTACTATTCCACTGGCCTAGAGATCAGAATCAAATTAGATTCCCACTGTGTTAATTCCTGCATAAATGTTTAGTAAAATAGCAAATTCTTGCTTTAATAGGTTCCTGAAGTATATGAGGCTGTTAGAAAAGATGCTGGTAGAAGAAACAGGGAAAATTGCTTTACACAGCAAGCACAAAGCCAGGGTGGCTTTAGTTCATGATCCTACCTGTTAGAATATACTGCATTGTACTGTGACAGTGAATATAATTTTATTGTCTTTTGAAATGTCCCATTAATAGGCTCTTGTCATTAAGATTTTCATCAGAGCCTCATGTATCCAAACTACTGTGGATGTGAGAGAACCTCATTTGGTTGGATGGCTGGTTTATAGACAAACAGTTTTTGATTACAAGTTGTTGTAAAGCAACTTGTTCATGTCAATTTCTCTTTAGACATTCAGCAATGTAATCTGTAACTTATGTTACTTCATTTTTTTTAAGAATTAATAATGTGGTTAAATGCAGCAAAGGGAGGTATTAGTCAGGAACACTTTGGTATTTATCATAACAAGTAATGTAGGTTTCTCGAAAATGGAAATCCAGCAGTGGTTTACATTCTTAAGAGTGTGAGACAGGTAGGCAGATTTCCTACATGGGGTCAAGGGAAGACTAATTCCTGATCCTCCTAATTCATACCGGCCAGTTTAACTGCATGGCCTGATCTGCTGAGATTTTGCTGTGTTATACACAGCTGTTACTGTGCAGTTGGGAGGGGAAACCTAGATTTGATTATGGAGCTTATGTTGCTTTGTCACCATATGAATTAGTCTGCCATTGGATAAAACTATAAAACCTCTTCTTTCAGTGGAAGAAAAAAAATGTAACAGAGTAATTTTTTACTTTAAATTGAGGAGTGTCTGGCTGCTGTATGGGAAACTCCAGGAGCCACTTGTAATGGGTGATAGGGGCAAGACTGTACAAAGTTTGCTCCCTCCATTGATGGAGTATCCCAGAAATGATGATCCCTGTACCTTTAAGGAATGCACCAGGTACTCCTAATTTTCTGTAAGGAAAATGCCACTTACAGATTTGTGTTTGGCAGTCTGAATAGAAACTAACATGAATTACTCCCCTCCCACCGAAGTTTGTCTTCAGGCTATGGAACCCGGGGCAGATGGAAGGTTAAGTGCTGTACAGTAGAGTGCAACAGGTACCAGCTGGCCTTAGGACTGGACAATATCAGTGTTTTAGTGGGGGTATGTGTATATGTGCAACTAATCATAGTACTTGTACTTAACTGCATAGCCCCAGGTTTGGGATTTACCCTCTGTATAGTAGAGGGACCCATTGACTGGCAGTCCTAGTTAGAGGTTACCTGCATTGTTCCATGGGCATCTTAACTTTGGAAAAGCACTTGGGTATTGTACAAAGTATTTTTGTCTATTATCTAAATTCATCCACTGACCTAGGTTTCCTTCTTTTCCCCGTCCTGCTTGCTGTCCTGCAGATTTCATGAGTGTAGGGATAGGAAAAACATTATTCCTCTCCTTCCTGCATTCCCTACCCTCTAATATAGCTCCTCAGTCTCTCCAGCCTCTCTAAAAATTGCTTAAACAAGTAAGAGACGACTAAATGTTTTAGAATGCTATGAGCTCAGTTGCTTTGCATTGGGTATACAGGCTTCCTTACCCTCTGAAGCAAGGGGAGGGTTTTGGTAAACTTTTGCATTCTCCAAAGCACTTTTACCTTTCATGGTAGCTGTTATATGGGCTATTCTGTGGTTCTTTTTTTTTGATGGACATACAGTTCTTTGTACTGTTCCTATGCCCATGTATGTGAGCTGTTTGAACATAGTAATATAAAGAGATATTTGAATTTGATTAAACAAACTTTGCTTGTAACTGGTCTGGTAACTGTGGAGGTGCTTCCTGGTCATACCTTTTCTTGGCATTTTGGAATGTTAGTCCTTGATCAGTTCCCTTGCAGTCCCAGCCAGAGCCAGGACTGAGTAATGCCTTGCTCCCCTTTGCCTTCACTCCTTACTGTGGGGTTGACAAACAATGGGAGATGTGACAAAGGAGGGGTGGTGGAGATTTGATGGTTTTATCTTAGAAAGCTCAGATTAGAGCAAAAAAAGTCTTGATCATCTGAGTAAACTATTTCCCATGGTGTGTTAATTGTGGCCCTTAATTTGTCAGTCAGGTGTTTAATAATGCTGAATGTCGTGATTTTTCTGATGCTTACCTAGAAATCAGACTTGTATTCCGAATATTGTGAATGGAAACACTCAGTAGCACGAGGCAGTGATTCTCTATATGCTGGAGATGTGATGATTACAAAAATAACCCCATAAATGGATGTCTGTCTTCAATTACTTGAAAAGTAAGCACTTGTTGAAGTTAACACCTCTAAAGGAATTTCCTAGTAATCCTCATGAACTTCTTCTAAAAGTATTTGTTCTAAGTAGCTATTACAAGTTCACCCACTTTGATAACTTCCTGTAACACTCCTGGCTGTGCCTGAATGCATGACTTAAAACAATAAAAGTGTAAGTTGAAAAATAACTTGATACGTTATCCTTCCTAAAATTGGAATGTTTGAATAGAAAGACCTTTAATGAGCATGTATTTTGTAAGTACAGGACTGAAGTGAGAAGAGATCTACAATTTTGTTACCTGTAATGCCTATCACTTTTTGCTGTACTTTAAAATAAAGATTAAATAATTTTTTTTAATCTTTGGGGGGTGTGTGTCCCTATAGATGCATAGGGAGAAAGAAGGATAGGAATCATCTAGTGTCTGCAGATTTGTAAAGGTTGATGCTTAAGTAGAGAAGCTGAAAAAGATAATAAACAACAATGTGTGAGCATTTTTGAAGTGTTGTAATCTTTTTGGTTTGGTACAAAAAAGATATATGCTGCCTTAATGCAACCAGAAAAAAATCTGATTATATGCTTTCTATTTCCAGAGAGAAGACTCTAAATCAGTCTGTTTGTTAAATCTCCACCTCCCTTTTGAAATTTTATTTTTCACTTGATTGCTGATGTTACTTAACAGAGTGCTCAGGAGAACAGGGATTTTAAATAATGCCGTTGGCATATAAAACCTCTTTTATCACACTTGAAAATTCAGTTGAAAAAAATTTGGACTTCTGTTATATGAAGTAGCTGTACCTTCAATATTGGTGTTTACCTGATGGAGGGTTCTTGTACTTCCTACACTGTGTGCTTGGTTTCTGTAAGCATATAGAGGACAACCCCTTCCTGGAAGGAAGCAGTAGTGTAAAATTGCCTGGGTGTGTTAGAAATCTGTTGTGATGAAGTAGCTTTTTGGCTTGCATAGATTTTTTTTTTTTTT
>VZRO01002117.1:190374-253357 GCA_013397915.1 Daphoenositta chrysoptera
GATGTCTCATTGATCAGCAGTATCCACTTGTCTCCAGTTGTAATGAAACAAGAGTCCAGGCTGCTCTGGATCTCTTTCTCTGCATGACCATGGTGCTCTGAAAAGCTGACCAGTACATGCTGTAGGCATTCTTCTGCAGAGAGAGAACAGTCATGTAATACTGTAGTCTTGAGGGTGTTGGTTTCCAGTTTTCCTGACTGCAGTAGGTTCACTGAAAGGTTTGCTTTTATTTATGTAAGTAGTGTGATTGTGATTACTTAAGAGTTGTCCCCATAGTAAGTTTTACCATTGTATGTGAAAACAAAATTAAAATTCAGTCTCTGTGACCATGATGTGGTATATTCTATTACTGTACCTGCGGGACCTTTCCAGAAGGGTGTGAGGGCCTTACTGCCAAGCTGCTATCAGAGCTGCAGTCAGAAGCCAATGGCTTCATCAATCCTAGCTGCTGGAGAGCAGAATAACAGCTTTTGCTGTGTTTTACATGAATATCTGAAGTATCAACATCCATGTCCAGAAAGGATATCTCCAAACTGAGAAAGCTAAGGCTTTCAAATGTGAGAACAAAACTTGATTCATGGATGGCTTCTGAAAAGTGTGTTAAAATAAAGCTTTATTCTGATGTTGGCTTGATGTAAAGTGTGGGGCTTATGGTTAGTTTCTCTGGTATTTTTTCCATAGTTCCTGTTTGAGCAATTAGTATATGTGACACAATCTGTATAAATAGAAGGGTCTAAATAAAGGAGCCTAAGATATCTAGAAGCGGAATGTTTAGTTTGTTGTGCCAGCTATGTTTTGCTACTCATATAACTACTCAGTGCATTTTTCAATGATCTTGCAAAAGTATTCCCTCTGCAGTGCACAAGTGCAGTTATCTCAGGAATATGAAATTATTTCTGCTCTTAAGCATCCTCCTTTTATGAATGAGAATTGAAATATGAGGTACAACATAAACTCAAACACAAATACCAGATGCATAGTCCCTGACCAGTTCTTACGGTAGAAAAAATCCTTTTGCTGGAAGTAGTAAACCCCATATATTTTAGCAGTTAATAATAATGAAATGAGGTAAGCGATGCTTTCTGAAACTGGTAAAATGGGCAATGGTAGAAGAAATGCCAGTGTGTGCTAATACATCAGTTCCTTGCAAGCATTACCACTTTGTGTTTATGAGCAGAATTGATGAAGAAATAAAATAATTCTTTTAAATCTTTTGCTGTTGGTGTTAACTGATGTAAGAATGTCCATTATTCAGTGTAATTCTTGTAAACCAATTCTTCAGGCCAGCACTGATAGGCGTTTGTTTAAAGTATATTATCAGGATGGTAACGACATGCTGTGTGCTTGTGTTCATTGTGAAATGAAGCTATTATCTACCCATAGTGTGTTTCTCTAGTGTTTCATAATCACATATTGGATTTTCTTTCCTTACTCTTTCATAGTCAGAGTGAAAATATGTGATCAGTCAGAAAATAGCTTCTGTTTCTTAATTGTGCTCTTTCTCCATCTTCTGCAAACACATAGGAACATGGTGACACTGTCCAGTTTGTTCTGGATACGCTGCCTCAGTTTTCATGCCACAGGACATGAAAAGTGATGACAAATGTTTGAAATGGCATTTGGTCAAGTCACTGAGCAGATACCTGAGCAACCTGTATTAGGTCACTTCCCTCTCCTTGGCTGTGAAAATTCTTGGTCTGTTCCTGTCTCTGTGTGTTAAGAACTGTAGTAGGTAGTGATTAACAGGTAACTCATGCAAATTGTGGTTCATTATGCGGTTGAGAGAAGATGGAGTGGGAAAGAGGAGACCAAACAACCCAGATGGAATAACTGGTACTTGAATTATGGACTTTGTGTATTTATGGTTGTCCTGACCTGTTCTCTTATACTTGAGTAATCAGATATTGTCATTGGGTAACTGCAGCAGACAATCCTTGAACTATCAGTGTGCTCAGGTAAGGATTCTCTGTTAAAGTGAATCTTTAGTAAATGGAAATATTGATTAATTTTGCCAGAGAAGTTCTCTGAGAGAACTTCTCTGTCTCTGAGAGCCTGAGGGATTCCAGAACAGGACTCCTGCCAGATGCATGCTGGTTGGTGGATGCTTTAGATGCCAAGAGATCTCAGGAGGCAAAGGGAGAAAATGGATGGTAGCCTCAGTTCAGCCAGACAGTTCTCGTTAAAAAGCTCAGCAGTCAGCCTTCCCTTGCAGCAACTGATTGCTTAGTCTGCTCTGCCAGCATATTATTTTCTAATGGAAAAGTTCTGAGTTTGGGTTTCTGGATTGACTCATACAGGACCAAGTCCTGGTTTTGTGTTGTGCATTTTCTGAAATAATCTCATGTTAGTTGTAACAGCCTGAAAAGTGTTTGCAGAATTCGAGATTAGTTGAGGTTGGAAGGAACCTCCCAGAGATCACCCTCCAGTTCCAGCAGGGCAACCTAGACCCAGCTGTCCAAAACTATGTCCAGGTATCTTTTGAACATGTCTGAGGGAGAGTTCATAATGTCCCTGGGGAACTTCTGCCAGTGCTTCCTGCTGTTTGGAGAGCACCTTCTGTGTTTGAGTTTGTGCCTATTGCCCCTGGGCACATTCCTGTCACTGGGCACCATGGAAGAAAGCCTGGCTCCATCCTCTATGTAGCCTCCCTTCAGGTATTTACACACATTGGTGAGATCTCCCTGAGCCTGCTCTTCTCCAGGCTGAACGCTCCCAGCTCTCTCAGCCTTTCCATATAGGAAGAATGCTTCAGTCCCTTATCTCAGTGGCCCTTTATTGGATTCTCTCCAGTATGTCCATGCCTCCCAGCACTGGACCCAGCGTTCCGCATGTGGCCTCACCAGTGCCCAGAAGAGAAGATGGCTCACCACCCTTGACCTGCTGGCAACACTTTGCCTAATGCAGCCTGGAATGCCATTAGTCTTTGTGGTGAGAGCATGCAGCTTGCTTCTGTATGAAATAGGCTGTTTTCTAAGTACAAGGATCATTTCTTTTGGAAAGCAAACACCAGAGTGTTTTTCTTTAAGAAAAGCTATTAAGCTACTTTAATCTACCAGCTTCAAAACAATCTCAATTTGCTTTTGTAGATGTGTTTCTAGCCATGTTATTTGCCTGATTTCTGCATCTGAAGCTATAATGGTTTCAGTATGTTTGATTTTACTTTTATCTGTTTAATTCTAAAGCAATACCTGAAGACATTTGCAGATTTCCAAAGATCAGGTCTCCATTTTAGTGTTAATGGGGTTAAAGAGTTGTGGTCAGTGGCTCGATGTCCTAGTGGAGAGCCATGATGGGTGGTGTCCCTCAGAGGTCTGTTCTGGGACCAGTGCTAAGGGATTGAGTGCACTCTTGGCAAGTTTGCCAACAACATCAAACTGTGGTGTAGCCAACGCTGCTGGAGGGAAGGGATGCCATCCAGAGGGACCTGGACAGGCTTGAGAGGTGGGCCTGTGCAGACCTCATGAGGTTTGACGAGGAAAAATGCGAGGACCTGCACCTGGATCGGGGCAATCCCAAGCAAGTACAGGCTGGGTGGACAGTGGATCACGAGTACCCTTGAGAAGGACTCAGGGGTGTTGTGTGATGAGATGCTCAGCATGAGCTGGCAATGTGCACTTTCAGCCCAGAAAGCCAATCATATCCTGGGCTGCATCACAAGAAGCGTGGCCAGCAGGTCAAGGAGCTGATTCTGCTCCTATGGAACCCTACCTGGAATGCTGCATTCAGGTCTGGGGTCCCCAACATAAGGGCACTGGACTGTTGGAGCGGGTCCAGAGGAGGCCCATGAAGGTGATCAGAAGGCTGGAGAACTCCTATAAAGCCAGGCTGAGAGAGATGAAGCTGTTCAGCCTGGAGAAGAGAAGGCTTCAGAGAGCCTTAGAGCACCTTCCGGTACTTAAAGGTGAGCCAGCAGGATAGCAAGGTACTGTTTGCAGGGGCACATAATGGTAGGACAAGAAGAAATGGTTTCATGCTGAAAGAGCAGAGGTTTAGATTAGATATGAGAAAGAAATACTTCCCTGTAAGGGTGATAACAGTTGCAGAGAAGTTGTGGATGCCCCATCCCCAACAGTGTTCAAGGCCAGGCTGGTTGGAACACTGAGCAATCTGGTCTAGTGAAAGGTATCTCTGCATATGGCAGTGGGGTTGGAACTCAGTGACCCTTATGGTCCCTTCTAATCCAAGCCATTCTGTGATCCTATGAATTGTTCTTCCATGGCTGAGTCTCTTTCTGGTTGCTTTTGATTCTTAAAAATGGAAGAACATCATGGTCTGTATGTGGTTGGTTTCACTTATTTGTTTTCAGTTCCTTAATGAATGGAAGCTAATGCTATGCTTGTGCATTTGAAATTGGCTGATTGAACTGATCAGCTTGGCCATAAATATGCCTTTTTTAAAGATAATTTATTTTCTTAGCATGTCATGAAAATTGAAAGTTAAGTGAAGAGAGTACTGTTCATTCTAAATCCATTATGCTTTCAAAGCCTTCACCCATGTCTTGTGCACTTGACGTGTCCTGCAGGCCAAACTTTGCCATTCTTTTGTACACTCAGGATTCCCTTTCGGTAGCCAGACTTAATGGATGCATTCTTGTGAACTGGTGCAGCTCCTTCCTGTTTTCCTTCTGCCTGCCTCTCCTGCCTTTATGTAGAACATTGTGTGGTGCCTTGACCTTTTGTGTGTGAACTACCATACCTTTCTCTGCTTTTCAGTTTGAAGGATGTGTTCATTTTTTATTTTTTTTTTTAATTTGAACTGGTGATATTTATCTGGCTGTTTTGTACTTCATGCTCTTGTGTTTTTCAGTATCTGCTCAAGTCTGGGCAGAGGAAGGCCTTTTCAGCTTCAGATAGGAAAGAATTTTCTGTATGTCTCTTTCAGGCTTTTGTGTTGGATGATCTTAATTAGAGAGCCTGCTACTTCCAAATTATTTTAATACTCCTGTTCTTTTCCAGGGGATTAACTGCTCTCCCAAATACAGCATGCTGTCACAGCATTTATCAGAATCTCATTTCCTTTAGGGATCTTTTAAAAGATCATTTTGAGATAATCTTCCTTGCTAGGGTATCTTGACTGTGAAAAAAACCCAGTCAAACAAACAAATAACCAAAACCAAATGAAAACCAAAAAAACCCAACCAAAAAGCCTTACCCCAGAACTAAGCCCCAAACCTCCAAAAACAACAACAAAATGCAAATCCTTGGACATTTATTGTTGTTTTATAGTCTGACATAGTTCAGTATTCCAAATTCTAAGAAGAGGGAAGGACAGCATGAAAAACAAGTTGGGAACAAGACATCTGACTTAGTGTACATAGGGGCTTTGGTAAGTGTTACTATTTTCTACCGATATAGTTGTGAGGTTTTCTTAAAATCGTGTGTCATGCTTTCTGACTAAATCTTGGGGGAAGGGGTGATTTAATTTCTCAAAAGGAACTAGTAGCTTTACCCTTTAAACATCATAGGCCATTTTGGAGATTACAAGGCTGCAGTAATGAATGATGCTGTATTATTCATGAAATGTCAATCTTCTCGCTGTTTGAACTAGATAAAGACAATGAAATGTGTTTTCTAGAGATTGCATAAAGAGAGCTCCAAATCCATAGGAAACATTTCTTGATAGTAAGAGAGCATTTGTGTTCCACTGGAACACAAATGGTACAGAAAGTCTAAGGACCAGCTACTGATGTGGAGGTCACCATTTAAATGAAACAAGTGTACACCTTCCTTTTAGATAAGCTTACACTTAAGAAAGAGATTGATTCTTCTGGATCTCTTGGTATGAAAATGTTAATTGAAAATTGAAGGTTTTTTTCTGAACTGGAGAATACCAAAAGTATTTTCAAGTGATTGTGGGGGGTTTTTTGTTTGTGTTTTTGATTTTTTTTTTTTCCCTGCTTAAAAGCAAAGAAAGTTTCTGTATTTAAGTGTATCACTTTGGTTTTTATTTTTATACCCTTTGGTAGACTAGGTACACTATCAAGAAACCAGCAGAAGTAAGGAGTAAACTAAAAACTATGTTCCATTTCTTCCTACACTGTCTTCTCTGAGTTGCTGAAAAGCAGAAAACAATTAGACTTTTGTCTACAGATTAACACTTCTGGAAGTGCCTTTCTGAAGGAAGAAGCTTCATCTATTTTCATGCTTGTCTGTCTTCCTCTTTCTTACTTGTGCTCATCAGGGCATGTCTTGTGAGAATCAACGTGTGGGTGCAGTTCTGCTGCAGAGTCCAAGATCTCTGCTTGAGGAGGAGGGACAAAGCTTCTGATGGAATGTAACTCAGGTTCTTAATCCCCAACTTCTCCACACCTGTCCCCAAAGTATATATGCAGAACTGGGTTTTCTAAATGAAAATTTTATAAATAATTTGCCTTACAGTGGATTGCTGTCGATGTAGCTTTTAGCCACAAGCTTTGTATCCGCATTTGAGATAGTGCTGAATCAAATTCCAGTTCTATTACTAGAATTGCATCTTGCTCAGTATTTTTCTTCGTTTACAGAAGTTAAGAAATCCATTATTCTAAACTTAGTTTTTGGATTTCTGCATTTCTTCAGAAATTCTGTCTGCTTTCTTGCAGTCCCTGCTTTCCCAAAGGAATTAATAAGAAATGCTACATCTGGCTTTTCAAAGAGACAAGCATGTAGAGTAAAGGCGATACATATAGAAGGAAAAAAGTGTGGGTGAGAACTTCAGCTCAGTTCAATTTTTTACACTGCTTTCTCTTTTTTTTTTTTACATTTAATGATGTGTTCTGTGACTGACTGCGATCAAGTTTAATATACAAAATATTTCAACAATCTGTAAATTAGAAGATAGAAAAAGATGTTGTAGGTTACCTCTGTCTTACCAAACAAAGGTTTCTGAATTTACTGGTGCTAAAGGCTCATCCCCACTTGAGAATATTTGTTTGCATGGATCAGGAGATAAGGGAGGTGTAGACTGCCCGCCCTCACAGAATAACTGAACTCCTAATCAAACAAAGTTTAACATATGGAATGTGTTCAAAACCAAGTACATGACTATAATGTGAAATCTTTTCAGCAAATGTAACCTTGGTTTGACAAGATTGGAAGCATTTAAAAGAAATTTGAGTAGTACTAGAATGGTATGACACAAAAACAGCTCCCGTGGGTGTGTCTCATTCCTGTACTTGAGTTTGTCTTGCCAGATCATCAGTATCTTGACTGGCTCCCACAGCTGTTTTTCCTGCTTATTGCATCTGACCTCTTAACAGACTTTAAATTATAAGTACTTTAAATACAGATGTCTCTTCTTCTATGTACTAGAGAACTTTTTAGGCAGACTCCTATTCGCTCATTTTGAAAAGTATGTCTTTGGTAAACAAAATCCAATATAGAATTCTGGAAATGGAGGCTGAAAGGGATTTGAGAGTTTATCTGGACCTTTGATCAAAGTCAGTTTGAAATATTTAAAAATAATAAAAAAAATCTACAGAGTTTCTGGTCTTGTTAGGCAACCTGTACAGGTGTTGTTTGTCTTCTTTCAGTCCATTAAACCCTGAACAAGTCTATTTAAATATCTTCTTAGGTTGTGTTTTCAAGGCCTCTTTCTTTTTTTTTGTGTAGCTGCTTTTGGAATGCTTCCATTTGTTCTAGGTCATTTGGAGATGTGCTTCTCAAAACAGGTTGAGGTATTTGTAATGCTAAGCAGAGTAAAAGGCTTATTCTGTCTGGTTAGCAATGCTGATCCTTTCCTGCTCTAATGCTGCCTAATAGTTGGTTTACATTATGGATTTTTATGGTTGATTATTTACAGCCAAAATTGTGTTTTGCATGTAACTTAATTCAGCTCCATTTGAGGCTTTTAAGCCTTTCTTAATTTTTTTTTTCCCAAGGTTTTCTGATCAACTGAGTGTTTGCAATTTTTATAATGCAATGTCTACTTGAAGATTTAATTAGTAACAGTGTACTTATTGTTACCAAAATATTTAAATGCTTCCTGTTGTTTCCACAGGTTTGAGTTAGTGGAATATCTGATACCTCCTTATGATTTGATAGTATTTCATCAATACTTTTTTTGGTACAATTTGGATTTTGGTTGGTATTCTCCAGCAGCCCAAATGTTAGAACTAAGACAGATTAACTGGCTGTATGCACTACCTGTATGTTGTGGTTTAACCATAGCCAGCCACTAAGTACCATGCAGTACTAATAAAAAAGGGAGACAAAGAGGGAAATAAAATTGCAGAGAAACAAGTGATGCATGGTACAATTGCACATCACCCACTGACCAATGCCCAGCCTGTCCCTGAGCAGTGATTGGTCTCCAGAGCCAGTTCCCCCCAGTTTCTGTCCTGAGCATGATGCTCTATGCTATGGAATATCCCTTTGACTACTTTGTCACCTGCCCTGACCATGTTCTCTCCCGGCTTCTTGTGCACCTCCTGACTGGCAGAGCATGAGACACTGGAAAGTCTTTGACTTGGAGAGAGCACTGCTCAGCTACAACTACAACTTCAGTGTGCTATCAACATTATTCCCATTAAATCCAAAGCACAGCACTGTGCCAGCTACTAGGAAGAAAATCAACTTTGTCCCAGCTGTTCCTCATGCTGGCTGTGCTAAGGATAGGTTTGATCATGGATGGCAGTCATGTTCATGTGGCAGGCCACATCCCTTAGTTGCAGTCATATAATCAAGTTGTACTTGTTCTGGAAAAGCTTTTGATTCAGTTGTGTTGCACTGTTTACCCTCTAGGTGTTTATAAATACATAGTGTGTAAAAAGCCAACAAAACCCTTTATAGTATTTGGTTCCAAGTTCAAGGGTCCATGATTTTCTGAGTTCCCCTTTCTACTTTTTAGACAATGTCTTAAAGAAATGTAGACTTTTTTTCCAGTTTCAAGAAAATCTTACCCATGCTAAATTTTTCTCAGTGGATAATTATTAAATATGACTAAGCATCATTTAACTTAATATCTTATAGATTTTACTTGTATTTTGATTTGTCAACTCCTACTTCTCCAGATTGTTTCTGAACCTTATCTTTGATTTGTTTCCTAAAATTGTCCATACTGCCTTTATGATTTACAGGCTATTTGATTTGCATGTTTTTCAATGCATCATGAATATTAAAAAGAAAGATGCCTCAAAAGCAGCTTCTTGTGAACTGCTCTTAAGCTTTAAGTATTTGTTAGAATGAAAAGGCTGGTGTCAATTGTGTCATCTACTGTTAGGAAGCTAGGCTCTTTCTGGATGAAAGTGTAGTAACTGCACAACTCAATTATGGTTATTAATGATCTGAAAAAGGCGCTAATAACCATAGAATCACAGAATGGTTGAGGTTAGGAGCCTGTGGAAACCATCTGGTCCAATCCCACTGCTCAAGCCAGGCCACCCAGAGCGTATTGCCCTGGTCCATGCCCAGACAGCTGTTGAGTATCTCAGAGGAGGGAAGACTCCACAACCTCTCTGGACAACCTGTGCCAGTGCTCAGCCACTCTAAGGAACAAAATGTTTCCTGCTGTTGACACAGCACCTTCTGTGTTTCAGTTTGTGTCCATTGCCTCTGGTCCTGTCACTTAGAAACACTGAGCCTGAGGTTCCATCCTCTTTATACTCTCCCTTCAGGAATTTACATACATTGATGAGGTCCCTCTGAGCCTTCTTGTCTCCAGGCTGAACAGTCCCAGCTCTCTCAGCCTTTCGCCACAGGAGAGGAAGTCCAGTCCCTTCATTATACTTGTGGCCTTTTGGTGTGTTTCCCTCCTGCTGAGGAGGCCAGAACTGCACCTGCTACTCTGGGTGTGGCCTTAATGTGCAGCGCTGTATAGGGAGTATGTGTCACCTCCCTTGAATTACTGGCAACACTTACACAAACTGGACAGGTTTGAGGCAGGTAAAAGTGTTTTGAAGAATTTCAGAACTAATAGGAAAGAATAAATGGACAAAAAAAGGCAGGCATGGTTCAACACTGAAAAAGCCAAAAATACATACTTAAATGGAGGCTGTTTGATTGTGTGTGCAACATGGTGGCTTAAAATTAGGAATGGGATTTGTCATGGATGACCCCCAAGACAAGCTTCATAAAGCAAACTGTGTGAAATGGAGAATAACAAGGAAGACGTAGTGGTGTTACATGGATAGGGGATGTGGTGTCATTCCAAGACCAGTGCCAAGGACTTTACTTCACAAGGAGTAAAGAGGCAGAGAGGAAAACCTCAGACAATCAGAACTGCTGTTAAGCAGCCCACAGCTTTGCAGTTTGTCTTGTTAGCCTCAGAGTGTTTTATGAAGTGGTAATGCAGGTAATTTTAATTCAATGTGAATGATGAAGCACAGAATAGGTTTTTGTTCTCAAGGTCCACTTTGACCTTATATAGATCTACTCCTAGCTGATGATCAGCTTGAAGGAGAAAGCATAGGATGGCAATAGTTATCCAGACCCAACAAGATAAAGTCCTGAGTAACCTCTTCTGTCCGCACCACTGACCCTGCTTTGAGCAGGAGGCTGAGTCAGAGACCTTGATGTCCCTCATTCTATGAATTTATTCCATTTATTTAACTGTTAACAGTTTATTAATCATTAATCTTTTAAGATAAAATTAGAAAGAAAAGAAGCAATCACATCATAATATATGTGCACATATAATCACATCATAATATATGTGCATTCCAAATATAAAACAATAGTGTTTAACAGTTCTTTGTCCCAAAACTAGTTAATTTTCCTCAAATAATCCATAGCCTTCCTAGGACTTGTGAGAGGGGAGAGTTGCACAGAAGAATACCACGAATGCAGGGTAAAGCAGACCCTACTGATAGAAGTTACATGACAGCAGTGAATACTGGAGCACAACTGAGATGTTTCCACATGGGATAAATGCAACAGTTATACTTTTGCACATAGTTTCATCTGTACAGTACCTATATATCTCCATACAGCAAGTTATAAAATATTGCTGCCTTTATGGAATTGTACTAAACAAAAAAAACAATAAATGTGAAAAACTCAGATGAGGCATTGTGGACATCTGAGTTGGCTGTCTTGAAGAGGAAGTTAATTAGAAGAGATGTAACATTGTAACCTGCCTAAGGCTGTTTGTCTGCATAGGAGAAATTGTATTTCTTTCGTACGACAGTGGGGAGGAGACTGAGAAGGGATCTGGGATGGAAACCTGGATTTCACGTTCCTGTTGCTGAGAAAAGCAGGAGTTATGATTATCCTGTTCAACAGGACTACTCATTTCTAAAAATAAGTATTTTTGTTTGGGGCAGTTTCTTGCCCTAAGCATGTACCTACGTTTAAGGATATACCTAGTTCTAGAAATGACTGGAGATGCATATGAGCATCATAGAAAAGGCAGCTGATTAATTTTTCCCTCAGGAAGAATGTGAATCCAAATTTCTTGTAAAATTCCACTTTGGAAAGGGGCAGGCGTTTGCTTCCATCTCAGTTAATGGTGGAAATACAGCTTTTAATTTTCTAAGATATTGCTGGGGCCAATACTAGAAAAATGCCAAGAAGGGTTTCAGTATCCTTACTAAAGAGAAAGTATTCTGGAAGGTTTGTAAATGCTAGATGTCAGAATCTAAAATGGTTTCCTGCTATAAGGAACAAAGATAAATAAAATCTTCTGGAGATAAATTTTTAAAGGGAGTTTTTTTAGTTCATCTTGGCTTCTGATGTGGCACAGACATAATATTTCCATCGTTAAACCAATAAGTTGTTTAATTAAATGTATTTCAAAATCAAGATTGGATGCTTTTGTGGAAGATTCCAAAAGTCAGAAAATGTTTTTTTATTAAACTGGGTTCTGGTAATCACTTTTTATTGATTCTAATCTGAGCGGTTTTGAGCTTTATTCCTGGCAGTAGTTCTTGTTACGTCTGCCTGGTTTGTGCCTTTTTAGTAAGTGTCCTAATGGAACTCTCATTCTTTCACTATGAAGGTAACATTTGTCTTCTAACCAGGTATTTTCTAGTCTGAGCTACTGTGCCATGTGTTTCTCACAACTGCTTTTGATATATCTGTTCCTGAGAAGGGTGCTGTGTTAAACAAGCCATGGGTTTGATCCTTTATGTAAAATCTATAAATTGTGTAAGAAGTATCAAAATCAATAGCAGTGAACAAAAGGCATCATGACTAGTTTCTTCTTATGAAGACAGGGGTAGGTGGAGGTAGAAATTGTTTCTTCCCATGAGTGCTTGCTTAGGACTTAGGGGACTGAGAAACCACTGAAGTGTGGCAAAAGGAGAATTGCAGAGGGAGCTGCAGATTCCCAGGGCTCATTGAGGGGCTGCAAGGCTGTGGTGAGGAGCTGGGAACAGGCAGCCAGTTCTCAGAGGGGACAGGGAGAGCTTCTGAGGGACTGGGGTAGTTGAGCAGAGTCTGCCGCTGTTCTGAAAATACTAGACTTGGCTGGAAGTATGGGTCTGTCTGCCAAGGACACAATGAACAAAGGGAGGGATGTGCTTTTTGTTCTGCCTGCCCTACTTGCTCTCAGATTTTTCTGTTAGGAATTTAAGCTTCTAGTTCTTGTTCCAGTAAAGTGTGTGTTGTTTTGTTTTATTGTGTGCCATGTTCCCCCTTTTTGTGTCTGTTCTCCTCTCTCCCCCCACTCAAAAAAAAAAAAAAGAAATTAAAAGCCTTTAAAACAACTCTCAAAAACTGCATAAAGAGGAGATGAGTGTGAGAATCCAGACACATAATTTTAAAGCTGTGGCTAATTCTGGGTGCTTTGCGTAAGTCCTGTCCACCTTTGACTAAGCAGTTTGGGTCATTCACATGTGGAGGCTTTTTTACTGAAGTTTTCCCACAGCAAATCATAGTGACTGTTGTAGCATATGGTCATTAAAGTAAATTATTTTTTTGATACCTGTAGCGGGTCCAGTTCAAAAACCGGGTGGAAACACCAATTAGTGTAGTGGTTTAGTTCACCTATTTGCTTTTGTGAGATATGAATTAGGAGAAATGCAAAGCAGGCTTAAAAACTTTAAAGAGTATAAAAAAGTTTACTATTACTAGGATTAAAAGAAAAAGAAACACTAAGAAAGGAAAGAAATAAAACATTCCCCTCTTTTCCAGCACCCCCTACCCTTCTAGCCCTTCACCTCCCTCCCTGCCCCCCCCGCCCAATCCCCAATCCCTGCCTTTTCTAGCACTCAGCTCGCACAAAGGATAACAAAGATGGAANCTGAAATTCATAACTCTCTTCTTCACAAAAATCTCTACAAAAACTCTTTTGTCCTGGGATGACTGTATCAAACTCAACACACAGATCTCCGGTGACCTGGCATGGGTCACCTTTCTTTTTTCCACAGGCTGTCTACAGAATTCTCCATCCCCCCATGTCTTTTAAATGGATTAAAGAGAAAAGAACAATTTATGGTATTACAGTTTTTACCACAGTCTGCAAAGGGTCAATTTAAGCTTCACGCTGTGTGAGACTCCGCCTTCTTTCTGTCGCCATCTTTCGTGTCGTCTCGCATAACTCACTTTTTCTTTCTCCTTCTGACTTTGATACCATGTTGAACAGCTTACTCTCGTTGGGCTGTACATTGGAGGAAGAGCCCTTTTCTTTTGATGTTGCCAGCTATTTGATGTTTTCCTCAGTCTGAGAAAGATGGAAATTGGCTCCCGCTTGGTTTGCGTGGGGCCCCATGGAGTGGGGGAAGGGAAGCCCCTCCCGGGTCCTGGAAGCCGCTCCGGCGGTCTCGACCGTGCAGCTCATGGGTGTTCCTCAGCTGCCCGTGGCTTTGAGGGGGGGGTCTCCTGCAGCATTCCAGGGACCGTGCCCTGGCGCCGGGGGAGGGGAAGCTCAGGCCCGCTCTGAGGGTCGGGCCCAGAGCCATCCCCCGCCACTCCCAGCAGGAGAGCTGGATTCAAACAGAAGTTCGCGCACTTCCAGCAGGTTTAAATATGCAAACTTGAAAAGCGTAATTGGATCGAGAAACTGTCAATCAACTCAGTTCCATCCCACGACAATACCTTTCTGGTCGGCTGCTCCCCTGTCATTTTCCAGTTATTTATTTCAAATTATCTTTACAAATGTTTGGCATCCGTAAAAGAATGCTCATTTTTTCTGTGGTCTCTGCCATCTGTACTAGACATTGAGATGACACATTTGCTCTTATAAGTTACAGGCCTCTGCAACTTAAAAACATGTATTTGGGAATAAATAGTTTGTAGCTAGAGTGGTAAGAGAAATTTAACTTAACTGTGATGCTTACAGTGAAAGAGAATCTGCTATTTAAATTAACATTTTAGGAATTACAAGTTTGTGTAGGAGGGACATGTTCCTACTATTAAGTTAAAATATTGGTATTTTATAAGTGAGAGGCTTTTAGCACCATTCCATAAAGGCAGCAATATTTTATAACTTGCTGTATGGAGATATATAGGTACTGTACAGATGAAACTATGTGCAAAAGTATAACTGTTGCATTTATTCCATGTGGAAACATCTCAGTTGTGCTCCAGTATTCACTGCTGTCATGTAACTTCTATCAGTAGGGTCTGCTTTACCCTGCATTCGTGGTATTCTTCTGTGCAACTCTCCCCTCTCACAAGTCCTAGGAAGGCTATGGATTATTTGAGGAAAATTAACTAGTTTTGGGACAAAGAACTGTTAAACACTATTGTTTTATATTTGGAATGCACATATATTATGATGTGATGGCAAGCTTTAATAAAAGAAATTGCTTCTTTTCTTTCTAATTTTATCTTAAAAGATTAACAATTAATAAACTGTTAACAGTTAAATAAATGGAATAAATTCATAGAATGAGGGACATCAAGGTCTCTGACTCAGCCTCCTGCTCAAAGCAGGGTCAGTGGTGCGGACAGAAGAGGTTACTCAGGACTTTATCCTGTTGGGTCTGGGTAACTATTGCCATCCTATGCTTTCTCCTTCAAGCTGATCATCAGCTAGGAGTAGATCTATATAAGGTCAAAGTGGACCTTGAGAACAAAAACCTATTCTGTGCTTCATCATTCACATTGAATTAAAATTACCTGCATTACCACTTCATAAAACATCTCTGAGGCTAACAAGACAAACTGCAAAGCTGTGGGCTGCTTAACAGCAGTTCTGATTGTCTGAGGTTTCCCTCTCTGCCTTGTAAACCTGGCCTCATGGTTTTGCAGTCTTCCAGTGTGATTTGGTCCTCGATGAATAACTATTCATCTGGATTAAAATCTTTGTCCCTTTAGTCTTGTAGTTGTAGATTTTATAGGAAACATATGTTTTCATGTTTTTATCCATCATTGCATTCACAGGCTTTATTGCTTCACTGTTGAAATAATTTGAGAAACTAATTCAGTCAGTGCAGAAGTGCAGCATGTCTGTATCTTGTGAAAATAATCAGTTTAGGCTAGAGGTGTGCTAATATGTTCATGATCTCCTAAAATACCTTCTCTGGCAAAGGCACAAATAACTTAGAGGTGCGCTGCTGATTTTTTGGCTGTGTCACTGATCTTAATTTACTAGCAGCTGAAGGCTAACCTATGTTACTGCTTTCAATTATAATAGAAATACCTGGTACTTGTGGTAGAGCCTTCATATCAACTGAAAATACTTCAATAAACCTTCAACTGAAAAGTTTAAGTCTACTGTCTTTAGTTATTAAGTATATAATTCTCTATGAATTGTGATAGGACTGCATCTCCCTCTTGTAGTCCTTTACACTTGATGCTGCCTCAAGTAGGATGTTTTTTCTCATGATGGCTTCTGTTGTTTCTTTTTTCCCCATCCTTTCTCAGTCTACACTTGTTATCTTTGCATCTCCAGAGATGAAGAATGACAAGGTTCTGGCATTCAGCTGAAATTGCTAAAACAAAATATGAATCTTACAATCTGTTTGCTTGTTTTGAATTCTGTTGTCTTCTCACAAGACTGCCACCAACCTTTTTCTTCCTGTTGCCTCTTTCTAGTTCCAATGTGTGTGCTGGTGTAAGACTATATATGAAATGGTGTTACAGCAAACAGTACTTGTCCCTAAAACCCAGCAGAAGTTTGAAAAGCATTCCATCTTGAATTTTTTTTCCGACTTACGCCGTTGTCCAGAAGAGAGCCAAGTTGGTCAAGGGTCTGGTCTTATGAGGAAAGACTGAGGGAGCTGGGCCTGTTTGGCCTCGAGAAGAGGCAGCTGAGAGGGGACCTCATCAATGCATATAAATATCGAAAGGTTTTTTGTAAAGAGAGTGGAGCCAGGCTCTTGGTGGTGCCAACCAATAGCACAAGAGACAATACGCAGAAACTGATGCACAGGAAGTTCCACCTGAACGTGAGGAAGAACTTCTTTACTCTGTGGGTGACCATGCACAGGAAGAGGTTTCCCAGAGAGGCTGTCAGGTCTCCCTCACTGGAGATACTCAAGAACCATCTGGACACAACCCTGAGCCATGTGCTCTAGGATGACCCTGCTTGGGCAGGGAGGTTGGACCAAAGGACCCACTGGGGTCTCTCCCAGCCTGACCCATTCTGTGATAGAAATTTTTGAGGTAACAGAAAGGCCTAAACAGAATATGCTTTCAGATTAGTAATGTCTTTGCAGAATCTTTTCTCAGCTCTCCCAACAGCTAAAAGTGGGAGGAGAGTGATTACTTACTAGTGTACTAGTATAATGCACAAGAGCATTATAAATGGTTGAAGAGCTAGCACTCCAAGTGTTCAATGGCAATTGAAACTTAGTCCTGGCTGGAGGAATACCTGGTTGTCTAAAGACCAGCCAATGAGATTTATTCACGTTGTGAAAACATAATGTAATTAAATAACTAAAGGCAAAAAGTAGGCATATAAACTCACCATATTTTGTTTCCATAAATAGAATACAGCTGATCCAAACCCCTCACAGAGGAGTTCTCATTACTGTGGTCTGAGACTACGGGGGTACCTCTGAATTTCAGTCACTAAACCAGTATGAAATTGTTTATTTAAAAGATACTGTCCTTTTCCTTTCATGTTCTCCAGTCACTATTAAGTATCATAATACCCAAACATGTTAAACTGTATTTTTTTAAGGCATGTAGGCCAGGATGTGCACATTTAGCTGAAATATTTCCTCAAATTTGGTTTATAATCAAAATACAGAAGGAAGCTGAACTACAGTGACACTGCCAGGCATCACAATAATGAATAATCAGAGTGTGTTCTGTGTGCTTGTGTTACAGATTAGTTTGTCTTGACTGTTATAATATATGTGATTTTTTAAAGTCTTGACATTCCTGGCAAGTGCAGCGTAGGAGCTTCTGGATGCATTCTTAATTTCTGGCTGACTGGCAATCACACTATTTTTAGGCTTGAAGGCTTACAGTGTAGAGTTTCACATGCTTAGAATAAAATTAAAAGTTCTCTTCTATCTGAAAACAAGTGATTTTTATTAACTTGAACACAATTTACACCCTTTCTAACAAAAACTTTTTTTGGAGAGTAGACAAGTTTAGTGTTTAGGTGTTCTTACAATAGTGACCATAAAGCAGTTCAGCATAAACTAAAATCAGGGAAAACTACAAAGCCGTGTGAGTCTAAATGAAGAGTATTAGTGTCTTTTTCTTCCATTTTGACAGTTAGATGAAAGTGTGCGGCCAGAAATAGATGTATGATGTGAGTTAACTTCTGACTTTGTGGCTGATGCTGTTGTGAGGGTTTGGGCTTTTATGACAGTGGGACGTTCTTTGATGACTAGAGTCTGTTATGGAGGGGTCAGATCCACCTGTCTGGAAGAGGTGAGGGAATCTTTGACAATAGGCTGACCAACTCGGTGAGGCTGGTTTTAAAGTGAAGGACTCGAGGGGTTAGGTCCAGAATGGCAATGCTCACATCATCACATCCAGCTGGGGAATATGAGGAACTGGAGCTCCTTGTGCAGCCAGAAAGTTACTATATCATAGTAATAACTGAAATGTGGTGGGCCAGCTCATGTGACTCAAGAATTGTGATGGATGGCTACAGGCTGTTTTGTAAAGATAAGTAGGGAAGAAGGGGAGGAGGAGTTGTGCTCTACAGTAAGGAGAACCTTGAATGTGTAATAGCCATCTCTGGTCATGAAGGCCCTTTTAAACGCCTCTGAGTCAAGCTCAGAGGAGTTGTTTCCAAGGGGAGTCTTACAGTAGGCATCTGCCATTGACCACCAAATGAAGATGATAAAGCCATTGAAGCAATATTTGGGTCACTTAAGCAAACTTCAGGTCAACAGAACCTGGTTCTTATGGGTGAATTCAGACCTATGTTGGAAGAACCATAGAGCAGTTGACATGTCATCTATCAAGTTTCTGGAGTGCATAGGGAGCTGCTTCCTCATACAAATGTTAGGTGTGCCAACCAGCAGTGAGGCACTGCTGGACTTGCTGCTCACAAATAGAGAAAACCTGTTTTGTAATATCTCAGTGATAGCCTTGGTGACAGTGATCACAATATTATGGTGTTTGGGATCTGGCTGAGCATGCTGAAGGCTAGTACTGAGACAAAAACTTTGGAGTTTTGAAGAGCACGCTTCAGCTTACTCAGAGCTGAGTTGAGAGAGATCCATGGAGGATAAAGGAGCTAGCGAGTGCTGGGAGTTTTTCAAGAATGTTTTCCTGGAAGCACAAAAGCAGTTCATCCCCTTCAAAGGCAAGGGGAGTAAGCAGAGCAAAAAGATCCCCTTGGCTTAACTGTGAGCTTCTGAGTGTGTTCAAAACCAAAAGAGAACTGTAACAGAGATGGAAAAGTGGATGTGCACCTGTTGAAAACTACAAGGACATAGCCAGGGTGTGCAGAGAGGCAGTAAGGAAAGCAAAATATATCTATATAATCCTCCTGCGGATTATCACAAGTCAGATGAAGCACATGACTGGGAAAAATCAGCATGGATTCCCCCAGAGTAATGGTACTTGACAAATCTGAATGCCTTCTGTGACAAAATGGCCTGCTCGGTTGATGGGGAATGAGGGGTGGACATTGTCTACCTGGATTTTTCCAAGGCTTTCAGTACCATTTCCCATGGCCTTTTCCTAGAGAAACTGATGAGTGATGACCTAGACAAGTGGTTTGTGCAGTTGGTGGGGAAGTGGCTGAGAAACTGCACTCTCTCAGGTGGTAGATGCCTCCTTCAAACTGGCAGCTTGTCCCAAATTGGGTTCCCAGGGGCTCGATATCGGGCCCAGTGCACTTTAATATCTTCATAAGTGATCTGGAGGATGGGATGGAACTGAGTGGAGAAGTGCACTCTTTGGGAGAGAGCACCACCCTGCAGGAAGACCTGGATAGGCTGGAAGAGTGGGCAGACAAGAACCTTGTGGAGTTCAACAAGTGCACGTGTGAGGTCCTGGGAAAGCAAAGTCCAGGAGTGCAGCACAGGCTGGGATCTACCGGTCTGGGGAGCAGCTCTGGGAAAGGGACCTGGGGCCCTGAGGGACAGCAGCTCAGAGTGAACGTCGTGCTGCTGGGGCAGAGAAAACCAACAGGATGCTGCTCAACAGGGGCAGCACCAGCACAGAGAAAGAAGCCATTGTCCCACTCTATTCACTGATTGTCAGGCCACATCTGGAACACTGTGTTCAGTTTTGGCCCCTGCTCTGCAAAAAAGGATGTGGACAGGCTGGAGAGGATCCAGAGAAAGGCACAAAAATGATAAAAGGACTGGGCAGCCTGCCATATGAGGAAAGGCTGAGAGAACTGGGTTTGTTCAGTCTTGAGAAAAGAAGGCTCAGGGGAGAAAATGGAGACTCCATATGATTCCATGAAAAAAATGAGGTGTAATGGGTACAAGTTACTCCTGGGGAGATTCCAATCAGACACAAGAAAATTTTTCACAGTGAGAACAATCAAGCATTAGAGTAATCTCCCCAGTGTAGTGGTGGATTCCCCAATATTGGACACTTTCAAGACTCTGCTTTTGCCAGGATAGGTTGGATCAGGTTGATTCTTGCGGTCCCTTCCAATTTGGTATTCTATGATCCTATAATACAGTTCAATGAATCGTATATAATATGTAATCTATAACTTGGTCATGGAATGCTCTTGTGCACTAGGTGTTTCTCCGTGTGTTATGTAGATGGGGCAGTCAGAGGGATTGAAATAGCTCTGTAAATTTAGCAACTTAATATCAAAGTTCTGTGGATTTATACAATGGGAGTTTGAATGCCTAGAGAACAGCTGTATAAATAGGAACACTGCATTTGTGGATCTTGGTTTAAACCACCTGTTTGTAATCATATGATGAGTCTGTGATAGGTTTCCCAGGCTGCTGGAGCCCACTTCTCTTCCTTGAGTCTGCCTGTCTGTGCTGGCTGTTCAGTGGTGTTACGGTGAACTGTCTAATGTGCAGTGGGACCTTTCCTGCTGTAATCCTACTAATCTTCTTCTATATGTATGTAACGTGTATTTCTTGCTATGAACAAAAAGTTATAAACTGTTTCTTGTAAATTACTTTTTAAACTGTTACTCTAAGTTATCAAACTTCGAAGTGATAATATTTGGCTTTTAATAAATACGGAGTTTTTCACTGTATAATGGCTAGAATTAGGATGAAATTTGAGGATATTTCCTAATTCACTATTGTACCAGTCATGAAAAGTACAAATCAAGATGAACTGTCTTCTTAGTCTCTTTTTTGTACTTCAGGTTTAAAATTCATAGACTTCTCTTTAGAATTCTCTTTGACTTTTGTGTTACCTGTAGATAAAAGAACTTAAGTAATAAAAATTTTCACAAAGGAAGCTTTGAGCTGGCAAAATGATTGCAGATGCCTTCTTTGTGTGTAACTTGCAGTCTCTAGACAGTTCTGCTAGCAGCAGAAGATTTTGTTCATTGATAAATCAGTGTTGCAAAAGATTTGGGAGTGAGACGTTCATTTCTTTGGACACCCTGTTTACAATGAAAAAAAAAGGTCTTAGCCTGCATAAAGAATGACTCATTGTGTTTGGTCAAATCCCTACTTGTACAAACTAGAAGAAACCAGTAGTATGAGGAAATTTCCAGATAGCGAGTATGAGAAGTGTTTGAATGCTGGGAGAAAGAAATGGTTGAAGTAAGGTTGATTATTATTTATTTCCTTCAGAGAATCTTAAGTGGCTTTTCTCTATTATGTAAATTCAATGAATTGAAAGTTGAGGTCTATAGTGAGTTCTAGGAAATGTAAGAGACTCACTCAGGAAGGTAATGGAGCAACTTGGTGAGGAGTGATAGACAAATGGCAGTAATATGGGTATACATATAGGTGAATAATACGTGATTTTAATCTCGTATCTCAAAGGATAATTGATGAACAACCTGAAATTCCTTATTCCTCTTAGCTCGATAGAGGAAGACTGCATTTTTACAGAAATGTAGCATCTTCCACTAGCATATATTGTGATTAAATCTACACAAAAGTGTCTATTAGTGGACTTCATACAACATGTTGTGAGGGACAGGTCATATGGTTAATTTGTCTGGAATAAAGTGAGCTGTTCTGATTTTTAAATTTTAAAATAAATTGTGAGATAATTTTATTGCACTGGGCATTTAAAGGGAAATTTTTGAAGGGTATTAGAAAATTACAAACATGAGTGGTCTCTACTGAAGAGCAGGGAGGTGACAAAACAGAGTGCAAGCAGTTCAGTGGCTACAGTACACCAAAAGTGCAGCTAAGGTCAAATATGCATGAAATGGGATCAAGACAGTATCCCAATAAATCAAAAATTTTTAAAAGTATGGATTATGTAAATACAAATATGTGTAATATGTACATACATTTTTTGGGAACATAGTTACTTCCTAATTTAAAGCTCATAAATGTACCTTTGTGTAATATGGTTTGCCTGTGGTTGAAGTAGGACAGTTCCATAAGTGATTGTGCCATGACTTGGATTGTCATTGAGTAGTTTAATTATTTTTTGGTTTTCCATTGCTAACTGGAAGCATGAAAAATGTTCCAAAAATAAATGCAAGGCTTTTTCATAATGGGTTCCTTGTGTATTGCATATCATTCTTTTTTGTCAAGTATCTCAAATTCATCCCTGGAAATAGTCAACAGTGATTCTCGCATGCGGGAGAGAAATCTACACGAAAATAGAAGTTACCATCCTCTATTCCTGTGTCAGGCTTTATCATTGAGCAAAGAAAATGGAGCTACCCACAGGTTTTCTCCTGACTGAGAGCAGGAAACAGCTGACTTAGGTCTCTGCGTGTGTTTCTGCAGGACCATATGACAAATACTGTGACAGTGGTGATGTTGATGCATCATGTGAATGTTATATACATCGGCATGCATTGATTAAAGGATGCAAAAGACAGGAAATTGTAGCAGTGCTTTAACTTAGCTGGGGGATGGGGATTGGACAGAAATGAAACAAGTCATCTGCAGGGATAGGTCTCTCCAGGTCAAAGGAATGTTAAGCGTTGGAGAAAAGCAGGCATTTCATTTATGCTATATTTTAAGCAAATCGGATTTTTCAGAAATGTTTTATTGCAGCCGTTGTGCTGTTTGAGATGTGTGTCTGATTGCAAGATGGTGTAAATAGCTCAGCAAGGTGTAGGGCTGCAGTGTTGGTGCGGGTCTGACCAGCTGTGGGGCTGGCAGTCGATTCAGTACCCTGCTGAAAACAAAGAATTGTTTGATTCCTTCCTAGAGGTAAAGCAAGGAATAGGGTGGGAAATATAAATACTATAATCCCCTCTGATAAAATACCTCTGTAGGGCATTTTGTTTTGAAAATGGTTTAAAAGAAAACGTAGCTGCGTTAGGTTGTTAGCACAAACTCCTGGCTTTCCTTTGGTCTTGGAATCATTAAAATACTTTGTTTCTGTAGCTAAATTTGAATCCTGTGGCCTTTTTGTTTTGCGTGCTCCTTGCAGGGAGTTGGGTTGTTTATTAATGTGCTGGCTGTCCTGTGTACTGATTCTGGCTGCACAACCACCTTCTCAGCAAATCATATCCCGTATGTTTCCCAGCTGCTCCCATCCTTAACACATGCAGAAAATGTCTCCTGGCTGGCTGAACACAAATTCCAGCTGGCATCACCTCGTGACTGAGCAAACCTCCCCTCCCTCTCCTGGCAGTGTTGCAGCCACACCGGTTCTCTGCCTCAGGTGTTGTGTCTCAAGGCAAAGACGTGGGGCTGCAGCAGAGCCTGGGGGCCTGAGGCAGCTGGGAATCTGCTCCATGCAGCCAGGAAGGAGCAACAGCTCCTTCCCCGCAGAACGTGGGGATGTGCATGGGGCACGAGGGGTTGTGTAGCTAGAGCAGGGTGATGAGTGGGTGAGCAGAAATAACAGCTCCCTCTTATCTTCATCCAAGATGATACTTGCCAAGTGCCGAGTTAACAGCAGTGATGGGTTTAATGATTGACCTTGCTATTGTTTTGCCATCAGAGAACTTGTTCTGTTAAACTGCCTGTGAGTTCTTGTATAAAACTTACTGGTCCACTGAAATAGAATTATTTAGTCCTACAAAATATTTTGTATTTAGCATTTCTAGTTTACCATTTCTAAACCATTATGGCTATTAGGCCTGTCCTTTAAAATAGCACTTGCAGTAGTCCCATTACTGGCAATGTTCTGTAATGACATTTATTTCCTTAAAAATACTCTCAGAAATTGTGTTGCTACCGAGCTCCTAATAGGAGACTGTTTTTTGACTCTGTGGTCTATGGGTTTCTGCTGCTTTGCAAATTAATAATAGTGGGCACAGTTCTGGTGCTTGAAGAAAAGTTACTTATGTATCACATAGAAGAAAGAGGAAGCACAAAATTGCTTGCATGCTGTGATGCTGAACCATCCTATAGCTAGGCAAATATTATGTAGAAAAATGAGTGAATAGATGAAAATTCACATCTCCAGCATGTCAGCTATTTGTTTTCTGAGTTATGAGTACTCATTTTTGTCAGAAGATCTCAAGATTCTACTTCCTTAATCAGGGCTTTGTAAGGCACATTCCAGCATCTGCCTTTGCAGATTTTGTATTGTGAAGCTGTTAGGCTTTCTTCTTTGTGTTTTTAAGTCCTCTATACTATTGCCAACTTTTTAAAATGCAAAGGTCAGACTTGGTGCTCTTATCTGCATTGTTTACTGTTATACTTTCAAGTGATTGCAGAAATAGGGGTTGTATGACACAATGTGGTTTTTCAACTGAGAGAGAACTTAGGTGACCTCTCATGTCTCATCTTAGTTTAACATTATAATTTTGGACATAGTCAGCTTCAGCTCTCAGCTTTGAGTTTTCCAGGGGATCAAATAAATTTTTTTATTTCCACCCTTCCTAGTTCCGTGTTCCTTTTGGGGTCTTACAGGAAGAATGAATTGTACAATATGTTTCTTCCATTCCAGGGAAGACATGAAAGCACCCTCCCTCCTGTCTATCTTCTGTTGTAGATGTTTCTCCCATTTATGAGTCTGAAGCTGGTCTCCTTGTCCTTGAGATGTTCCAGAATTGAAGAGAGCAGGGTGAGAGGTTGGAAAGCAAGAGGATGTAAAGTTAGGGAGTGCGTAGAAGATCTGAAGTGTTTTTGCATGCATTTTTGATGAGAATATCCATGTTGCATTTGTCATGTATTAATGTTGCATTGGGAATATGGCCTGTAGCTATAACTGGAACGGTCATTTAATTTAGCTTGGTAAAGATTTACTTTACCAAGCCATTATGTTGCCATTAGGTAGCAAAACATCAAAATACATTAGCCAAGTGTCAGCAGCTGATCTGCTGTAAACAGTCAAACCACCACAAATGGTTCTGGGACAGTTGAGCTGATGAATTCTGGTGTCCCCAGCCTTGTGTGTCTGTTTGTGTGCAGGAAGCCCGTGGGCCTGGATAGCGTTTTCTCTGGGGGCTGAGCAGAACCCCAAGCGGGGCCTTGCGACGCCGGGGCGCGGGCCTGGCGTGGACCAGCTCAGCAGGGCCCTGCACTGCGGTGAAGGCCTGTGAGCCCTCCTGCCCTGTGTTGTCGGGCTGTTGTTGGAGCTGAATGGTGGAGAACTCCGTCCTCTTGTTAAATGTGCCTTACAATGGCTTGTCAGACCCAAAAATCTTCAGCTGAGGGTTGCAAATGGGTGGAATGGGATAGCCAGATTGCTTACTGCCAAAGCATGATGGTATGAATGTTTTCTTCTCTGGAAGTGGGCTCACAGACAGCCTGGTTTTGTCTTTTTAATTGTTGTTTATTTCAATGCATTTTGGATCTCTACTTGAAGTAATCAGAAGGGACAGACTAGTGTGTGAATCAGAGGCTTCTGAGTGCCTCAGAAGGATTAATATTGCTTGTATTTTAGAGGCACACACACTCTGGGTCTGTTGTTGTTTATATCATAAAATGAATCTGTTTTCTAAGAAATACCAATTATGTATGTCAATAATGCATCCATAATTGTGTAAATAGGCATCTCTTTTTGGTGTAAAAACATTAGATTGGGGCAGAGTACCTTACCTTATGGCTCTCAGAAAGTCAAAACTAAGCTAATTCTAATCAGTATTTTTGTTGGCTTGTGCTGAATGATTGCAGAACTAAATGTCTAGCTTTGACACTTTGGACTTTTTTTTTGATGTGCATTTTTCCCTTTGAAGTTTTGTAAGCAAATATTGTATGCTCTAACTGCGTAGAGTTGAATTTCTCTGTGTGAATAATGCAAACTGAGTATGATCATTAGAATTTTAAAAATTAATATAGCTGGATTTTAATAAGAATTCAGTTCTGACCCTAGATGCAAGAATTTAAATTTTTTAATTTCTTTTTTTTCCCCTTAATTTGGCATAATTATAGAAAAACAAGCAACCCCTGGCAGCAGCTTTCAGCACAGGGCTTGGGAAAACTCAGAGACTAATCTGTCACCTTTTCTAAAAATCAATGTAGTATAATGTTACATGGTGTCTAGGTCTGCCTTTTGAAACTGAATAATTACACATTTAAAGAAAAAAAAAGTATTTTTTTTCCTAACATAATGGAAGAAATAGATCTTGACTCGACATGAAACCTTTATTTCAAGGCTAAATCTGTAGTATGTGCCAACTAGCTGGTAAAAAAGCACCCTGTGTTGATTGGTTTATTTAACTTTCTTCCAGCAAAATAGCATATTGTGCTGTTGTCCTTTCACTGCATGAGAAGAGCCTAAAATAACAGAAGCTGTTATGACATCTCTCAAAGCCTGCCTTTGTCAAGGTCACAGTTCTATTTTTGCTGTGTTTTGTGCAAACAGAGATAGGTATGGTAGGAACAAATATTTTATAACTAGGATGCTGACTCTTCCAAAAGTGTAAAATAAAATAAAAATGCAACTCCCACCCCTTGTTATGCAAAAACGTAACATACATTGTCTGATTGTTAGCCTGGGTCTGTGTGCTGCTCAGCTTGCCCATCAGCAGATCTAAAGCTCTAGAATTAACCTGGGGATGTTCTTTCTTAACTAGCAACCCCAAATTTCTGAGGAACACAGGTAAAAGCTGGGGGTTCTGCTTTTAAACCACATACATAATCCTTATATTCTTAAATATGTGGAAGCTTTATATAAGTAGGTTCTGCTGGCTCATTCAGTGCTATCAAATTTGTATGCAGTTATGCTGAAAAAGTAGAAATTAACAGCATTTTCTCAAGTGTATTTGGAGCAACAGAGGGTGGTAAAGATGAGGGTGTGTGTTGGAGCCAGAAGTTGATAGAGATGTAATATGATGAGGGTTATTAAACATGTGGATGCTGGGTTTGAATCTGGGCCTATAAAGTGCTGATTGTTTGAGTGTGGGAGAACATTGGGAAGCAGCTTCTGTGCTTGTTCTGCTCATCTGCATTCCTGGGCATCTGTGTTTGAGCTCCTGCTGTGGGGTGGACACATTTCTGGATCCTGGGCTGGATGAAGAGTTTTCATGAGCTAGTACTGCCGCTGGTGTGGAGCCTTTGTCCTTCTCTGTAGGAGGTGATGTGGTGGGCAGGGTGGTTGCTGTAGTCCTGCTTTTGACTGGGACAGGGTTCATTTTCTTCCTAGTAGCTGGTGCAGTGCTGCTCTTGGGATTTAGTATGAGAATAGTGCTGATAACACACTGACATTCTGGTTGTAGCTACGCAGTGCTTACTATAAGTCAGATGCTTTTTGGTTTCCCATGCTCTGCCAGGGAGGAGGTGTACAAGAAACTGTGAGGAAGCATGGCCAGGACAGCTGACCTGAGCTGGCCAGAGGGATATTCTATACCATAGAGTGTCATGGTCAGTGTATAAACCGGGGGGAGTTAGCTGGAAGGGGACTGATCTGCTCCTCAGTAAGCAGGTGGTGGGCAATTGTACTGTGCACCACTTTTCTCTTGGGTTCTATTACTCTTTCTTCCTCTCCTTGTAATTTGAATTATTGTTATCAGTATTAGCATATTTATTATTATGATATTTAGTTGCACTTATTAAATTGTGCTTATCTCAGCCCTTGAGGTTCACCTTTTCTTTCCGGTTCTCCTTTACCCTCTGGGTGGTGGGTGGATGGTGGAGGCAGTGAGGGAGTGGCTGCCAGCTGGGGTTAAACCATGATGCTGTGTCATGTGGAGTGAATTTGTAAGGTGACACTGGATAAAAATGCTTTGCCTGTAAGAAAAAAAAAAAAAAAAATCAACTGTTTAAACAAAATCTGACCACTCTGCACTGAAATAGATGAGCAGTGCTAGTGTGAATGTTCTGTTGGCTGTGCTAAACTTGTGAGGGCAATAAAAAAGAGGGGTACAGGGATGAGACTGGAGTTTTCTACATTAGCAGAAATGGTGCTTCAGGAGTCATGTTAGCAGTAGAAAGTGTAATAGGAAATGCGTATCAAATTCCATCAGGATGTTTGGAGACTAAAAGAAAGTTCATGTAATGGGACAGAACCGAACCCTGTATATCTGTACCTGTGTGTTTGGGTGTGTATATATACACACATATAGAAAGAATGAAGCTTTTTGGTTTTATATACATACATGCAGGTAAAAATTCCTGATATGTGTGTTGCTTAATGTTATTTGTCACAAAATGACTAGACAAAAAATAATGAATGGGACAATGTATTTTATTTGCTAATAAGAGATTAATTTGCCTTTTTTTTAAAAATAGAATGAAACATTCTCTTGATAAGCACTTTCTGTAAAGAAGTACATGGAGAGGCTGATTACTTACTATTTTCTATATATTGTAATACTTATATGTATAGTTTAAGGTACTTAACTTATAATATGTTAGAATATATTTTTAAAAAAACATCGAGTGGTTTACTTGATATATTTGTTTTTAAAGGAAAGGTAGAATTTTATGGGTAGAACATATTAAATACTGTTTTTAGTGTTCTGAGAAGTTCGGAATTTTAAGGAATTGAAATGTAATATGGAATAACTATACAAGAAAAGCTCTTCTACATAATAGGCTATCCAGTATGGTTTGCTTTTTTATTTTTCTCTTTTTTTAAACTTTAAATCAGGAGTTAAACATATTACTGTGTTCTGCTTTCTGGTGTTTCATTGCTACAGTGTCTCCCAGATAGGTCTGAATTTGTGGCATCTGTCGACAGATAAAAGTAAGGTCACATTGACAAAGATCCTGGGAATTAGACATATTATAAATGAATGTGTTTGTGCCTTTCTGTTACATAGTACAGTGTTCCTTGCAGGTCAGTTTGACTAAAAGTTACTTGTAATAATAACAATGTTGTGACTTGCTTGTTGCTGTTCATGTTAAGTGTGAAATACTTTTGTCTTTCTGCACACAAGAACATTATTCAGTGAAAAGCAAGTATAGAGTAGCATTGACTTCTAAGACCAATTACTTCTCTACTGGAGGAGAAACTTTTGCCTTGGGTAAAACTGTTGAATTTCTGTGCAGTCTGTAATTAGTTTGTAGTTGGGTAAAACTTCATGTGGTTGAGCTCTGCAAAACTTTACTCAATTTTCTGATCTAAGGGGAGTTTTTGGTGAATGAATCATTGAAGAGAGTAAGAAACATGTAGTAAGAGTACTTTGGGAAGTTCTCAAAGCATTTTTAGTTCAGTTTTGAATTTTTTAATGTAAAGGTGGATTTATATGAGAGTTAGGATGATCGGCAAGTTGCACTCCAAACCCGCAGAAGAAACAACAGGAATTATGCTGTTGTAAACCTTTTAAGTTTCTTTTAGGGAGAACATATTGCTGCACTTTGCCTGATTAAATGACGTTTCTCATCAACAAGGGATTTCATGTGGCATGAGTAATGTGCAGAGATGCAATTGGAAATTGAAAAGCATTGTATGGGCTGCAAGTTCCTGTATTGTACTCATCAATTAAAAATTTGCTGTCTTCCTATCTGTGTGTAACTTGGAGCTGTGGCTGACATAGCTGGAAGGTAGCTAAGATTCATAGGTGTGTTTGGTGAGTGCAACATAGTAGCAAATTTCACTGCTCTGTTGGAAGACAGCTTTTGTTTTAGACTGAAAAATGAAATTTGGAATCTAATCAAGAAGTTGAAGGTTCTCTTTTTTTTTTCTTTCTCCCATTTCTGCACTATTACTTCAGTGTGGATATTAACTGAATTTTGTGAGAAACCCCTACCATGTTGGTCATGATGACTAGTATTTATTTCATAGAATTGTGGATTAGTTTGAATTGAATTTTAAAAGACATCTAGTCCACCCTGCAACGAGCAGGAACATCTTCAACCCTTCAGGTTGTTCAGAGCCTTATTCAGTCTGACCTTAAATGTTTCCAGGGATGGGGCATCTGTCACCTCTCTGGGCCACCTGTGCCAGTGTATTCCTACTACAAACACTTTTGTACCAGTTAGTCACCCAGTATAATACTGTTTCTGGGTTGTTGATGTTAATGAAAACAGAAAATAAACTATTGCTAAAACAGACTTTCTAAATTTTTTTTTCTTCACAGAAACAGATGTAATTTAATGGTATGTAAAGTAATCTCTAATTTCAAAGTTGGATGTTTTAATATATTAAATGGTTTATATCTAGCACATTTTTCAGTTAGAGGTTAACCTGCAAGTGTTCTGTGTAGCAACTGTCAGATTAAAGGATAATTTCTAAGACCTTAGATTTTCTTATGTTAAGAAGGTTTTGCAAAATATTTATCTGCAAAAGAAGAGAAAGTCATGTTCCAAGGTCTTCTTGCAGTGTCCCTCACTAGTTAACCTAAATCAGCTCCTGGCTGTGATTTTCAGTTTGTTGTATGAATATTTTCATTCTAACTGGATTTTGGATGCATTGTACAGTCTGCTGTAGGGATTGCACATCAGTCTTGTGGACATGAAATAAAGACTGTACAGTTCATACATTAAAGTCCTAAAGGATTAGTTAAGTTCCTGCTGGCATTCACTGTCCTTTTGGACTTCGAAGAATATCCGGCAGGTTTTGTGAGGTGTATTGGCACATCAGTTCTCAGTAGTGTGTTGTTGAGAAAATGGTATGTAAAATTAATTTTATCATACATATAACACTTTCATAAGGTGGTTCATATATGTTTTTTCTTACATTTGCTCAGGGCTAGCTTAACAGAAGACAAAAGGCATCTTGTTCCTTTTTCACTCAGCTATGTTTTAATATGTGTACTTTAAAATTAATTGCCTTTTCCAGTTCCTTTGAAAGCAGCAGCAATGGGATTTGTGGTACTGAATTTTGAATGCATAGCAGTACATGCAATAGAAATTATTTGATATATCATTTCCCAAACTTCTATACTCATACAAACAAAAATTAACTCTGAACTACAAAAGCAACAGATTATTTTTTTCTTTATAGGACTTCCAGTTTTTACAGTGGTGTGCTTAAAATCATAAATTCTAAGCTTTATTTATGTGATTAAATATTTTGGCTAATGACAACAGAATTTATATGGTTGTACTACACACTTCTAAAATAAAAAGGTATGTGCTTGCATAGTATAAACATTACCAAAAACACCCTCAGGCAGAATAAAAGTGTAATTACAAATTTCTGTTATGTAATATTCACTAAAAATAAGCAGTGATTAAACTCTGTTTAAAAGATACTTTATTCAGTGGAGGAATATGTATGGTTTTTAATTGCATTTTTTTTCCCATTTTCTTTCCAGGTATTGCTTTGTTTTCGCTTTAGGATACCTCACTGTGTGCCAAATTACTAGGGTCTATATCTTTGATTACGGACAGTATTCTGCTGATTTTTCTGGGTAAGGAGAAAAATAATCTTTTCATCTTGTCCTCCTAAGTGATACTGTATTTGTTGTTGTGGGGTTTTATTTATTAGTTGCTTTCCCCCCGCCCCCCCCCCCCAAGTTAATTGTGTCAATCTTTTAAACCTGGGAGAAAGCTGAGCATGTATGTGCGTATTGGCACACATGCAAATATATAAGTAACTGCGCTTTAATCATACAAACTGAGAATTTTTGTTAACAGTTGTGTCTTGTTAGAACCACCAAGGTGTTTATCTATTTCCTCCTATTCCTGTCTGAATGGCATAGAGGATTTGGTGGCTATGGGAATTTTTTCTCTTTGGGTTTTCCCTTAAAGTCTCTGCTACCATCTTTGACTGCATGATGAACCTTGAATTGTGTCTAGTGTACTTGCTTGCCTGGCACAGTCTAATACCACTTTTTGAGGAAAATCTGAATATTTTATGAAATTTAGCTTTTAGCTTCTTTCTTTTTTAGTTCTATGTTAGATGTTCCAGAAGGAGAAAGCTAAGGAGACAGGCACCTGGATGGTGAGGTAGTCACAGAGACATTGGAAACAGAAAGTTTTGTCTCTATGTGCCCTTATTTTATGTAGTGAACTTATACCTATATTTGACTTGAACTGTATAGGAGCAAAACAGAATTAAAAAGGCAAAATAAAAATAAACCATATTGGTAATTCTACTTTCTTATGCAGACACAGAGACATGAAGCACAACATAGGTTTGCTATTGTGATAGTGCTTTTGTTGATTTAAAGGACAGTGTGTATTCTAGGGGGAAAAAAGAGATGGGGAGTATCTGCTAGTCTGCTTAAAATAATGCATTAAATACTTTCCAGGGATACTTTGAGTGGCAGTGGTCTTTGTAGTTTAACACTACCTGTGGTAGAGTTGTACTTGGTAGCTTTGTTACTTCTCAGTCTTCATTGGTAACAGGCATATAGTCCAGGAAATTAACTTGTAGGCTGAAGCCAAAAGCTCTTATGGTTGAGTTCATCTTTTCTGTCACCTTTATCTTCTTACCTTCCGAAACATCTTTCTACATTTGTCTTACATCCAAGTGTCTGCCTTCAAGCCAGATATCCGAGTTCCAGTTGTAGTCAGCAGAGATGTGATCGATGTGGACAGTAGAGCCTGGAGGGCATTTCAGCTGACCCAGCACTAAGTATCTACCTGAGCGTGAATTGGGTCACTTGTCAGATGCCCCTGACTCTATTGACTACATCTGCACTGGCTATAATGAGAGCTTGCAACAGAGTCATAGGCATAAAGACACTAGATTTACTGATGTTGAATTTAATTTCACCATTACTAGTGAAATCCAGATGCTGTCCCTTCCAGTTCACTGTAGGGCCAAAGTGTACAACCTTGGCAGTGATCAAAGCTCTGAGCTGACTCTGGAAGCAGTGTAATTGCACTTTGTTGTTCTCATTCTCAAAACAATTAGTAGAGCTTGAGCACACCATTGCTCAAATGTGACTGTACTCCTTTCAGATAGCAGCTGGCTTTGTGGCTCTGATGGTTTGGTGGTAGCTCAGAGATTTCTCCTGGGTCTAAACATGCCCAAAGATCCCCACATCCCATCCCTGGAGATGTTCAAGGCCTAGTTGGATGGGGCTCTGGGCAACCTGATCTAATTGAAGTTGTCCCTCCCCAGGGATGATGGAGCTAGATGATCTTCAAGGTCCCTTCCAACCCAAACTATTCCATGATTTATGAGCTCTGTGCTCTGGACAGAACTGTTCTGAAGCCTAGATCCAACTCTCTGATTGTATGTTTGAGATGGCAGATTTAAACCACCCTTTCATGCACCAGCTTAGGAGCTTGATGTATGCATATCACATTAAGTCTCTGGCATATGCTGCATATGCTCCCTTGACACGAGACAGAGATTATTTCCAAAACAGGCAGAGAAAGAAAACTTCCTCTGGTTCTGGGAAAAGAAACAGTAAGCTCAAGAAAATAACTAAAGTTTCCTAAGCTACTGAACTCCAGCATGAGCAAGTTCTTCTAAAGATGTTGGCATGGATTCATATAGTGGTTAGCCCCAGAAGAGCTTTGAATGTGTGTTTACCTAGATATTTCTCTTAGCATGCAGTGCCTGGCTGGGGTGCCCAAGCTGAGAAAATCTGCTCAAAATTTGAAGGGAGGTCTCAGTGCACTGACAGTGGAGAAAGCTGAGGGCACCTCATGCTGGAGATCCAATTGCTTGTGCAGAGCTGTGTGGTCCTGGCTGCAGTACTAACAGATCCCAGCTGCCTCCTTTGCCTTCCTGCCAGCACCTAAAACGGATTGTTAAAATCCTGCTTCACAGCCTCACTGTGCCAGGAAGGACTCTCCCTCTTTTAGTCTCTAGATTGTTGCTCCTCAGCCAAATATTTGATGGTACTGGAATAGCCACATCAGGACGGAAAAAAAAAAAAATAGAATACCAAGGGTCACTATGATAACAATGACAGATTTATCAGCTGAAATTAATGTAAGGGCTGACTGAGATCCTCCTGGAATCCATCCTTGCACCAGGCAGGACCCATGCTGTCACATGTCTGCTTACAGAAAGAAAACCCATTATGTTTAGAGTCAGTTGGGGATTTCTGCCAGCACCAGGCAAGCCTACAGCTTAAATGCTATAAAGAAGTATGAGGGATTTACCAGACTATCTGTTCTTGTTTTGTCTTCTTCCTTTATGACCCTTGCATGTCACTCTAGTCTTGATATCAGGATTTTGGGGCACTGGTAGAACAGTAGAATTTTTTTTCCCTGATTGCATTTTGAGGACTGGAAATAATTGTGTGCTTTGAAACCAATTTTAACCATTACCTAAAAAAAAAAAAAGTCAATTTGATGGTCTGAACCATATGGCAAAATACTGGTGTAGCCCTGTTAATCAAGGAGGACTTGATGGCTTTAGGGTTTGTGGTTCTGTGCTAACTGAATGTGTTATAAAAATGGCAAGTGCACTCAAGACATGAACAAAACTAAGTGCCCATTGTACAGTATAATTATTCCATCGGGGCGGGGGGGGAGGGGCTTTTGTTTGTTTTTTGGGATTTCTTTGTTGTTTTTTTTGGTTGTTTGGTGGTGGGTTTTTTTGGCTTGGGTGTTTTTTTGTTTTGTTTTTTTTTTTGTCTCCAGCTCAGATACTTCTAGGTAAATACATTTCCTTACATGTTTTTGAGATCTGATTTCAAAGTTAAATTTCTAAATTCCAGTAGTTTACTTAATGGGTTCCCCACCCCTTCTCTACCCCAGGGATGGGGTTTGCGATGTTGAGATTCACATCAGGCAAAAGCTCTTAGATACTATCAAAATTTCTCAGTACAAAACTGACTAGGCTAGCCAGGGCAGAATATTTCTTGGACAGTTTAAGAGTCACTCAAGTGTACCAAATTCAGAACAAAGTGAACTCTGTTGGAGCTAGCATAATTATGCTGGCTTTTTGTTTTGCCAGATATGTTTACTTGAAGCAAAAAATAATTCTCAATGGAAAAATCAAACATAGGATCAGGTGTTAGTAGCAACCACAGAAGTGGTCTGCATAGCTAAATAACTTATTTTAATATTCAACTTTGCTATAGTTTTCTTGTCCTTTGCTTACTGCTACTGTAACTTACAATGAATATAAATTGCTCTTACTGTCCTTTTTTCTTCACTCTTCTCACTGTAAAAAAAAATAAACTATGTTAGTAGAAAATACATATGAAACACTTAAGCTGTATTTGTAGAACCTAATACAGCAATAAAAGACAGGTGTTATCAAATACTACATTTAAGGCTCAAATTCTTCTCATTGCATTGAAAACTCTGTAATGGTTTGAGCTAAAAAACTAATCACTTTGTTCTTGCACTGAAGATCTTCCAGCTTAGAGTAGTTAACCTGGACTCCTAATATAAACTTCCCCTGCTATTTATATGTGATAGAAAATCCTGAATTTGTATCTAAATTATTCTTTCTTCCTTTTTTTTTTTTTTTATAACAGTCCAATGATGATAATTACACAGAAGATCACTAGTTTGGCATTTGAGATTCATGATGGTAAGATTTCTTTACTGTGTTTAATTTTCCATACAAAATAAGTTTAAGGAAAGTTCATCATGAGTCAGTGAATTACTTTAGACCAGTTCTGTGTTTCAAGGCAAAATAAATTTTTGTGTCTCAATTGTTTTTTTGATGCTTACTAATGAAAGTACTGAGAAATGTTGCTTGGGCTCTACAGAAGCTCTAAAAATGCTGACACTGTGCAGAAGATAAGACTTATCAGAAGACGAGTGACACTTCTGGAGTCAGTGTCTAAAGACCACTGATGTTCTTTTGGGCTGGGATATTGATTGTGAGAGTTAACTAAAGAACTTCGTGATTCAGATGTCTCTGTTGCTGATGGATGGATAGAAAAAGTACACGTAATTTCAGTTGTTGAGCACCTTTTGTTTTAAAACGCTAATTCTTGAGTACTTCCCCAGTTTGTGCCATATGTGCTGATTTTTATAAGACCTTTGTATGTTTCATTTTGTTTAGTATCATAATTACACTCACTGCTAACATATTGCTGTGAACAGGGAGATTATCTTATTATGTTTATGTCTTCTCTCCTGTCAGATGTATCCATCATATAAGGGGGCCCTAGTTGTGACAATGAATCCTAATGTTGGCTTTTGTGGGTAGGATAGGTAGGTTTTAGTTACCTTGAAATTCAAAGGAGTAATTTTCATTTTAAAGTTTGAGAATGTAAACCTGTCCAATTAGCTTGAATCCCTTGGAGCTACAGCTGTCAGTTGAAGATTTAGGAGTGTAGCCCCAGACACCTGGATCAAGACACCTGCTGTTCTGAAATTGCTTATTAACATTGTGCATGAAGTTTAAAGTATTTTTGTCTCATATGCATCCTAGCTTTAGTGCTGTGTGTTTCATTTTTTTGCCATTCTTGTTAAGTGGCACTGTCTAGACAAACCTGTAGGCAGCAATATTCAGGAATATGAAAAGTTGGGAAAAGACCTTTTTAAAGTATTTTTGTATGAATGAAAATAAATAATGCTAGGCATATCTACTTAGTTAAAGATGTTGATGTTTAACTTCCAGAGCAAATACATTCAGAAGTAGTAATCTTGCAAGGTAAAATCAACTGAAGTACAGAGAACACAAGTTAGTGGAAACAGATTATAAGGAAGTAATAGTTCTGGTATCAAGCATGAATGCTTCCTCTTACTATTATTTTGCTAGGGGAAAGAGCTATTCTGAATTTGCTGACATCATGCACAAATAGTGGAATGGTGGTATGGAACAAGCATGTGAGTGTTCCTGGCAATCTTGAAACAAGTGTTTCATTTAGTCAGCTCTATTCTTAACTTTCATCAGGAACTAGACTCGATTTTTCAGATAACATGTATTTTCTTCTGGATTTCTCTATAGATACCACTGAATTTTCAGTATCAGTCTTGAAATTTTGTTCCATGTTGACCTCTGAAGTCTTTGTCAGCCAGTGAGGAGTAGCTAACAGTATATTGGAAAGATTTCTCTCTGGCTGTGTCTGCAGTTTAGCAGAATCCTTAAGCTGGATGGTCACAGATGCAGTGTGAACATGACTTTCAGGACTTGATGTGACCAATGTCAGTTCAGGTGCAACTGATCGTCTGGTGTCAGGAGATGCTAAGAAAAGATGTACAGGGAAGACTAAGATTGCATTAGAGCAAAGTTTTTTAACCTTAGACAGCTGAAAAGGGATCCTTAATGAGAAATTAAAGAAAACAAGCCATGCTGTCAGTGGGCTTTTGTTCACTGTACAAAGGTCCATGCTTCCACTGGAAATTACTTAGACATATACTGACAGGAGACAAGATAATGTTGAAAATCATTCTTCTAAGTGATTAATGGCACTCTGAGCCTCTAGTCACATAAGCTTGGCTTTATTAATCACCAATTACTTTATTTTCCTCCCTCAGTTTTTACCAGTACATCCAAGGATAATAATGAAAATAAACAGCTGGAAAAAAAGTGTTGGTGTATTAGAAGTTCCTGCTAAACTTCAAGATTCCAGTTGTAGCTAGGTTTGCTTTGTGGTAAAGTCCAGTCTTCTGGACTTGATCTTCCCATGCCAGCCAGTTTGTTGTATTCAGCTGGTTTAATTTGAAGGTCCTGGAGTGAACCGAATGTAACCAGAAAGGGCACTCACTCAAGCTGCATGTTAAAGTGTCTGAATAGCTAAGTGGATACGCTTGATTCCGAGTTGAAAAGTAGTATAGAATCCCATAAACAATAATAGCTACCCCTGTAACTGTTACACCCCTGTGCTCTTAATGTGAGGGATTTTTGTAAGCAGGGAAATTAAATGCAAGTTGCATAGGATTTGGACTTGATGATCCTTGTGAGTGCCTTCCAACTCAGCCTATTCTGTGGTTCTGTACTTTAAGCTTGCTGTGTAATACAGACTTTTCAGAAGTTTCCATGGATCACAAACTTACACCTGAGGAGATTTGGAGTATGCCTTTCATGTATTCCAATTCACATTTTAAGTTTCAGTCTTTGATAGTTCTTACCTTCCAGTTCCTTATTACTCAGATGAGCACTGTGAAAATGAGTAGTCAGAGTGTTAACGTTTGCTTTGTAATTTTTGCTGATTATCCCTGGCATCTCACATGTATATTCTAAAGGCAGAAATGTTTTTACATAATTTGGAAACTGGTGGTGTCCGTATTAATTCTTTGTGACAAGATTTAGATTTATTTATGCAACACTTCAGGCTAATGACAGTGTTAAGGGAGAAAAAAGGAATTTTATATTTTATTAGAATAAAAAATTTGCAGCTGTTTAACAAAAAAACGTTGCTTTCTAATATTCCTGTTAATGATATCAGTGAAACTGCCATGGTGTGGTGCTGTTTTGCGGGTTTTTTGGGTAACTTGTTGCTTTCTTATGCTTAGAAGTTCCTTGAAGTGCTCTCTCTGCAATTACCTCTTGATTTTTTCTTTTAACTTTTTATGTGCTCTCTCTTATGGTAGTGACAGCATGGTGATTATTGTTTCAGTGTCAGTTACCAAAGTATTTTTTTATAGTATGTGTCCTTAGTGGTTAAAGGAATTATATTGTATTTTTCCCCTTCTAAGTCTTCAAGTATAGTTTTGTGCCTGAATTTTGCTTGTATGGCTCTCTGGATATTCAGACTTGTAAATTTTCTTGCTTTTTTTTGTAGGTTTTTTTCAATTTTACTCAGTGGGCATTTGTACCTATTTGCCTTTGTTGCTGCCATTGTGGTACATTGTGGTAACAACTAAAACTGTTATTGACTGTCTTTGGATCTTAAAATATTTTAATAACAGCATGCATTTGGACTCAGCTGGTGATTCATTTCAGAACCACAAAATTTACTGTAATTGCAACAGAGCCTCCAATAGGATCTATTTTTATTATTAATATATAATCCTATGTCTAAGCATTATTAGTTTCTGATTAGCCAGATTTCCATACAGATAAAAAGGTGGATAAGTTTAACCACAAAGCTGGGCTGATGCATATGTTTGTAAACACTGTTGTAGTGAGAGCACAGAAGCAGTCATAATATCCCATAATAAAGCCTATCTGGTTGGACAGTGGCGTTTGCCTAAGGGTGTTGGGTTTGTTAACACTGGAATATGGGCTTTCAAGAAGGCGTGTAAAGATAGAACTTCCTCATGATCTAGACCACTTGGGAAAAATTTGGTTACTGATGATTTACAGAATTCTTTTACCAAGGAAGGAATACAGGAGTATTTCCTGCTTTACAGATGAGAAAATGAAGTTATAGTTGCTGAGTGACCAAATTGTTTCACCTCTCTAACAGATGTTCGATAAAACCCATTTTCTCTAATCTCTGCTGTGTGATTTGGTAGTAACAAAGAGCTGCAGTTGTTGCGGTAGTCTCCTGCTTTAGGACAGAAGAAAGCAATTGTTATAATCCCCAAAGGAATGTTACAAAACCTCATGAGTTCCCTAGCAGCAGCGTGCTGCTAAAGTGGGAGCTCTTCATCTCCAGTGTGTAGTAAGTAGGGAACAGCTATGGTTTATGAGGTCTCTGGGAAGTATTGAATGTGCATATTAATTCATCTCATATTAAATAAGCATCAGCAGAAGAGCACCTCTTTTGTGTATGTTTTCTATGATTTAAAACATGTTAATGATAGCTTTCTGAAAGCTTTCAAGATTATGACAGAGATCGATGGTTTCCTTTTTCTTGCAAGCTGTGCAAAGATGATAAATGGGCCTTCAAGGCACTGAGAAGGCATTGAAAAAAAAAAAAAAACAAACAAAAAACAAAACAGGGAAAGCCACTAACCTGACCTCAAAGAGCCTGCTGGCTGGAGGGAAACCTTAGTGAGAAAGGGAAATAAAAAATTAATGGAGGCTTGCTTGGATGCAGTATGTTTGAGACAGTATGTGTATTGCTCACAAGTTATTTGGGCCTTAAATGACTTTGTATGTATGTATGTATGTATATAATCAAAACCTGTTTTAAATAGACCAGTTCTTTCCTCCTACCTCTCCAAAACCACAGATTGTATTACAAGGGTTAGATTCTTCTATATCAGGTTTGAGGTTTTTTCCCTCCTTTTTTTATACCACACCAATGATGTGCAGTATTTCATTTGACTAATTACCTTTAATTAGTGGCTAATCTGTTCATAAAAGTTCATTTGGACACACTGGGTGATTGCTTCCTCTTTCTAACTTAAGGGTAAAATACTTGCATGGAATACAATGGAAAAGGAGGCTCCTGCTCCAGTCAGTTTGCATTGTATAGGCTGTGAGAGACTGAAGGCTCTGTTCCTTCACTTCCCTGCACTAGCCATGTGGTGGGATCTACATCCATCTATTGGAGTCTTTGTGTTAAATTTCTGTTTGTGTTAAATTCAGAGATTCACTACCTGAGAACTGTAATATTAAGGCCTTAAAGGTTACAGAATCTTTCAAAATACTTCTTCCACATTTTTTATTCAGTACCTTTATCTGCATAAAAGTCTTTGCTACAGAACAAAGGAGAAGATGTGAAAATGTAATGATGAGGAAGAGAAGGTGCTGCATGAAGTTAGGGGGTGATAATTTGTTCTTCAGTTTCTTGCCTTGAATGGGTATGAATGAGGATGACTTTCCACTGTGAAAGGATCGGGACCAAGGGAGGCATTTTTCCAGGTCATATTGAAAGACAGGAGATGGGAAGTTGGTAACCCCTCTGTATTCTCGGCTTTCTTGAAGACTAGAAGTGTGGTTTTGAAGTCATAAGTGTGTGTAGATCATGGTCACACAAAGACAACAGAGTTATCTTCTTGGTAGATAACAAGGGTTTCCATGAGTCATAGAATCAAATTAGCTTTTACTTCCCCTCAGCCCCTCAATCTTTTTTTGTCATAAGGCTGATTGATTTTGATACCTAAAAAAAATTGGCTCCAGTTGAAACTTACCTTATGCTTGGTTCAAGTATAAGGGCTCCCCTCTGTGGATTTACTGGCATCAAGGAGTGGGGTTGAAGGCAACCTTTCTATGAGAGGAAGAGGATCTTCTATAGAAACATGTATTTTCATAAAGCACTTCAGGATTTCATATTTATATTACCCTACTCTTTTGTCAAACGTGGTTAGAAATTGGCTGTTGGCTTTAAGCACTGCTGTGGAGGAAGATAATTGAAGTGCGATTCCATAAATTTGATTTCCTTTAGGAAGCTATGTGCATAAAAATAAAGTTTTTAGTACTTGCAATGGCAAAGAAAAAATGCAAATTTGAACAGCAGGAAATGGCTGCATGTGGGAATGTCTGAGCCACTAAAGAAGGCTGCAGGAGGAGCTGAAGTGGTCATTCTGGCAGGCAGTGCTGGCTGGTATTAGCCACGGCTGTCTGAAGGAGGGAGCTCTACTTCTTTTTTGTTCCCCTGAATTAGAGTATTTCATAATAAAAGAAAGTGTTGAAAGACTTATTTTTGAATTTTCTGTCTTATGGGAGTACAGATTTTGAAGACTATTTTTCAGGGTCAGGTCACCAGCATTTCAGAAACAGCCACATATGGCAAGAAGGTAAACTCAGTCTTGCTGCTGAACTTAGACTTGGACTGCCCCCTTCTGCTAGCAGGGATTAGAGCTTCTTGTTAGTGCTCAGGAAAAAAAGACTGTAACACCTTTACTGCTGTGCCTGCTTCACTGGACCTTGGTCACAACCTTTACTTGCAGTGCAAAGCTGTTCTTGAGGTCTGCCATAAGTTTTGAATTGCTGAAATCTCTCTTGGAATGTGTTCATTTTATGCATCAAAACTGCAATGACTGATGCTATGTTTGCAGCTTGTCCACTTTCCAGAATTGGAAATAAAGGGTTTTAAAACCTGAAGACTGTGAAGTCTTGACCAGTGTAGGAGAATTGTTTTTTTAACACTTTCTACAAGTTGTCTTAATGCTTTCATAAAATCCATGTGATTTCAGGTTTAGGCACTGCTGGATATAACTGAAGATATGAGACTTTGTAATTTTGTCAGTAGGAATTGTTTGATCCAACTCCAGCAAAAATGTTATGTGACATAGTAGCTCTGAAATTGCTTGAGGCATTAAGAAATTACATTGCAGCATGAGGCTTGCTATGCTGAGTAAAGAAGCTAATTAATGTGGGGGGGTTTAACTGTTTTTTATTTTTTCTTTTTCCTGTCCTCTTCCCTAGGAATGTTTCGGAAAAATGAAGACTTGACTCCATCACAGAGGTGTTTGGCTGTAAGGTAGGCTTTCAGACATTCTGCTTTGGGGATGTTTTGTGTGCTTTATTAATGCTCTGGGCAATTTCTACAGCTCACACTCAAGACAGAGTTTACAAGCTCACATGAAACAGATCCGTATGTTTGTAGTTAGATTTGTACATCTGTTCTTCTGAAAAATATCACTAGGGGTAGGTTTTATAGTTATTTAGAAAAAAACATTCTAAGTTCTATGCACTTTATGCAAATGAATGCCATATCAGATAGGAGACTAGTAAAGAGTTAGTACACATATGAAATAGCTGGTGAAGGAACATTGTAAAATTCTGTTTTTCAGTATTTATCTTACATTTTCTCCTTTCTTTATTCAGGACACTTGAAAATAGTATGTTGCCTTGGGCAAGTGAGTGTTGAGACATTTGCTTTAATTGAAATTACTGCCAGTTAATACAAACCTTTGTTTATTGATTCAATTGCTGAGGTAAAAATAGAGAACTTAATAAGTTGAACAAACACTTAGGAAAACAGCCTTCCCTTTTCTTCCTCAGGCTCAGCTTCAGTCAAACACCTCTGCTGAACAAGGAGAGACTCATTAGGGTTCAGGAGGTCTGTCTGAAAATGCTCAGTATGGATTGGGAAGAAATGCTATGTGTAGAATGTTTCAAGCTGTGATTACAAAAGACAAACTGCTCTTGTCCGTGTGTTTTTTGCTGCAGTTAGAGTAAGCAATAGCATGGAGTATGACTTTTCCTACTGTGGAAATCCGGAAAAACTACACAATCCGTCTCACGAGTTGCTTGTCTTTGAATTACAGACGCATGCCAAGTCTACTGGAGTATTTAAGTTACAACTGTAATTTCATGGGTATCCTGGCAGGCCCGTTATGCTCTTACAAAGACTATATTACTTTCATTGAAGGCAGATCATACCAACTGCAACAGTCTGAAGCAAATGGGAAGGAAGATACAAAATACGAACAAACGGATCCTTCCCCAAATGTAAGATGTATGACTCTTGCAGTGCTGATGCTTCTGTAATCATTGCATGGAAAGCTTGGTTTGCACTCTTCATTTACAGGCATATCTGCTGAGCTGTATCTGGAGTTCATTCAACAGGATGGTTCCCTGTTCAAAAAGTGATACACTTATTTTTTAAAGGCAGGTTTTCTCCATGGTTTCCAGTCTGGATTTTGTGCATAAAAGCAGATTAATTTGAGCTTCCTAACAAGTTCATATGGTAAAAAGCCATCTTTAAATTAAAACAGTTCATGCTTGTTCACTTCTAAGCATATACTGTGCATAAAAACCCAGTCATATGTAACAAATTGAAAAAGTCATACGAATAGTTTCACTTGTCATGCTTGCAGTCATGTAGAGAGGTATTAAAGATGAATTTTGATCTGTAGATGTAGTAAGATGTACTAGCCATAGCACTATGAGTAGTACTCCAAGCTGCATAATACTTTTTTTTTTTCCTTTGCTCTGTTAGTGGAGAAGAGACCAAATACATAGAGAAGATGGTCCAGTTCATCATGTCTTACAGGAGAGGTTGTATGACCCGAATTTAAATCAAAAGCACACAAAATTTGTTACTTTTAAAATTTAGTCCAATTAGTTTAATGCCCAGAGTACTGAATATTATTTTTTCACTCTTTTCATATTGTCTTAAATAGTAATGTATCAGGCATTTAAATTTGCGTGTGCCTAAGATAATTCTTATCTCACACAAGAGGCAGAATTACCATGGGGTCGGCTGGAACACTTCACATGGATGGCTTTTGGTAACTCCAGCACCGGTTGCCCGTGTTCTGCTTATCTTGTGACACCAGCTGTTGCTGGAGCAGATGAAGGCATTCCCACGTTAGCTGCGTGTCTTGTCCTACCATGTAGAGGTTACGGCCCCACAGCTGGGCCAACAGGGAGTGCTTCCCAGTCAGCTGGGGCATCTCCAACCACTTCCATCCTTGGAAAGCGGGTGAGGACTCTTTGCATGTTCCATTCTATCCATCTTGTGTGGTTGCAGTAACTTGCACAACAGGAATGTAAACTCGTGTCTGGAGGATGATAACACTTGAAGCTGCTCCACAAGCTGACAGAGCACGTAAGCTCACACAAGTGAGCTGCGGAGCAAGTTAGGAAGGGTGAAAGACACAGGGAGAGTTCCTTGTGTAGGCTGGCATCACATGGTCCGTGCTCTGCTTTGATGTGTTGCACTGACAAAGTTGCAGACACTTTTGTTTCTAAACATTGTTTTGGCCCAGGAAAGTCTTGTGTACTAAAATCCTATTTCTGCAGAAAAATGTTCCGTAGTAAATTATTGCAGACGAGTGAAGGTAAACCAAATCTGCCCATGTCAGTACTGTGGGACACACATCCGTTGATTGTCTGATATAACTTCCTGGCTTTTTACCACATAATCTTGCTAGTAATCTGGAAAAGGTCAATAGAAATAAATGTAAAGCTATGATGGCTGCTACTTTCAGGTAAGTAGTTTTCCTCAAAATTAGTTGCTCTTAAGATGCTTGAAACTTTTGCGATTTATGCTGCATTAGCTTTTGACATAAAAACAAAAAGAAGCTGTTTATGCTCCTGATACTTCATCTCCCAACTGGTGTTAGAGAAATCTGGCTGCATTTTATAACACCAGTGAGTACTGTGTGCTTCTGGAGAAAGATGAATGATACAATTTCACTGCATTTGCTGCATCAATTAAAATATTCATTATCTTGTTCTAGAAGAGTGTTTAAATACCATTAACTCTATATGAATACTTTAAATTTGTTACTATTTCAAGAAGAATAAATTTTTAGGTAACTCAAAAAAAATGGAATTGTAGTGGGGATCAGCAAATGTTAATGTCATAAAGAAAAAAAAATCCTTGGGCTGAGTTATAGTAAGTTTCATTTCTTGTTAAATATAATTACATAACCAAAGTAGTTCATGCCAGCCTCCTCCTCTCTACTGTGTGTTGACTGCATGATGTTAACTTGGTTTAGTACTTTTGCTGTGTTCATTGCATGTTAAATGAATCGAGTCACCATATTAAAACTTACTTCTTATATCCCTCCTATTGTGCCTTTTTGCAAGCTATCAGTTGTTGGTGCTCAAAGTGGTGTCAACTCTCAGAAATTATTATCTGTCTTTGTAAGTTTCTTTTTATTATGGCTACCCTTAAAATGCAAGATTCCTGTCAGCAGATATCTGCTTTCTCGCTTATTATGCAGAATCTTCCTACAGGTTATAATGTTCTTGCTTAATTATCTACAATTTTTATCTGAGGTATCAACCTCCCCAGAATAATGTGCTTTAATACAGTTCAATATTATGTATTATATACTGATTCTTTATCAATCTAAGTTCATTCAAATAAAATTTTTGAAGATTCCTCTCTATTTTTTTTGTATCTATTTTTATATATTATGCATATTTATGCAGTAAAGTATTTCTAAAATTTCTGAGCTCAGTGAGTGTTTTACCTTCATTTCATCAATTAGAAAGCTGCTCCTGAACCCCATTCTCCACGTAGGTATCTAGCTTTCAACCTAATTATATTCCCATCTAATTTATGCACATTTAGTTTTGTCCTGGCACTGTCTTCTAGCTTAAGTACCTTCTTCCCTTCCCAGTGTTGATCATATTTGATATTTTTATACAGGTATGCCCAGTTGTTCATCAAAACTAAATGAGCCAGGCCTTTTAACCTTTTTTTTATAAAATAATTTGTATATCCTGCTTCTTCTAAGGACAAAGTTATGCTGCATCTTACAGTCTTTTAATTCCTTAACAGAACAGTTACTTTGCTATGTTGAAAACTTTAAAGATTAAATGAAATAAAACTTCGAGTTACCTCATCCTTTTAAAAACTGACCAACCCTCCTGTGTGACTGTGCAATTTGGCGATTGCCCATTTATGCCTTGGCAAAGAAGGTTTTATTAATAACCTGGTTAATTAAGTAATAGGAAGTGAATGAATTTTTTACCAAATGCATTTCAATAGGTAATTGAACAATGATTTTGTTGCTGTCAGTGCACAGTGTCATAGTCTGATTCAGATAATTTGATCTAGTCTGACACTAATTTATCGTGAAAAACAAACAAAAAACCACCACCAAAACCCACCAAACAACACACTGCCACACTTTCCCGCCAGAAAAAATTCAAACAAACACATCCCAAACAACATGCCAAAAATCTAGGTTTTCATCTGATTTATTCTTTAATCTGACTCAGCCTGAGGAACACAAGCCAAACCTGCAGTGAAGGAGTGGAGGCAGGGCAGGACTCTGCTTTGCCTTGCAGCCTGAGTTTGGCTTGGCCTTCAGAAACTCTGCTTAAACCAGTCTGGAAACAGCAGCTCCCTGACTTTGTAGAGGTGGGACATTTATCCCCATCACAGTTTTCTAAAGATACCAGTATCCCTGATTCTGATCCCTGTAAATGGTATCAGCATGCTGGGATTTATAGTTATTGAGTTAAGCAGTGCAATTAGAATAAGAAAGTTTAATTTATGGCAGAGTCCTATATGAGTTCATATAATGCTTTTCCTTAAGAGATGTGTTTTCACCTCCACAATTTAGTTAAGAAGAGAAATACAAAGTATATTTGACATTGAATAGGCAGATGAATGATTTCTGTTTACTAACAGAAAAATTGACAGTGACACAAAGCAGGCCTTTAAACAGAGATAACATTATTTATAAGTGGCCAAAACATTTTTTTGAGACTTTGTGGTCATCTTCAGATGAAAAGCACCTATGTTATGTATTCATGCTTATGTTTTAACTTGCATGTTACTGTTACCATCTTATAAATATTGTTTCTCATGCAAAATTGAACATGACTGTAATTATGGTGTAGGCCTTAAAATTGAATCTTTGCAAATGTCTTCAGCCTTCTGATATTTACAAATATCAAACTTGCATTTGTCAGATACTGCATAACAGAATTAAACATTCATTAGTTTTAGTAGTAACTGATTTTATGAACATTCATTTCTATATAGGATCCTGAAGGTGTTAAGCTAACTGAACTTTCCCTGTGTTGTAGCAAAGAGAGAGATCATTAACAGTTCTAGAATAACAAAGTAATACTTTAAAAAAATCAATGCATTTCATGTTGGACTCTTGTAATAAAATAAAGTGTTAACATAAAGGTTATTAGAAAGCAAGTAGAAACAAATAATTAAACACCAGCTTTAACCATTAATAAGTAGTTGCCTCCTGAATTATCTGGCTGATGTTTTTTTAAATAGCTGGGATTACTGATCCTCTCTGAAATACCTTCTGAGATGAGCCAAGTGAAATATATGCAAGATCCAAAGATACCCTCACCGTTTTACAGCTTTTCCAAGTCTGTTTTTTTTTATCAGGTTGTACCACTTCTTACATATGTGCAACTGGGTGAATCTTTGATATTGTGTGTCTTGCCAAAGTGTGTGCTTTCAGTTGGACATTTAATGCTCCATTCTGTAATATGGAACAGAATTGCCCTTTATTTTGGAGCTAGATAGACGTGTGGAGCTGAACTCTCAGTGAAGCAGGATGTTATCTTCAAAAGTTTGGGCGAGTGTAATGGAAGCAGCATAGGCAGAAAGATTCTGGTTATATTTTTGTTCTGATGCTTCAAAAATAGATTTTTTTCTTGTCAAGTTTAGTATCTGTAGAATTGTAAATTAAAATTGTAATGTTTAAATATTGAGGTTACATAAAATAAAAACTTGAAAATTACATTTAAATTAATTAGCTCTCAAACTTCTCTTTTGTAGGTGCTTGGTTTAATATGTTACTGGGGACTTTCACAAAACATGGTATCTGCCCTTGGGATGTGGATCAGACTAGTGACTTAGAGCAGTCAGTGTCAGGCATATATTGCTTTGTGTGTTTTATAATAGAAACTTAGAAATGTTCTACTAAAAATACATGCTCTCTACTGTGATGGTTATAGCAAAGCTGAGTTTTGAGAAAATTTGAGTAGGTCCTACCTGAACAACACACTTTTACATATCTTTGAGGGTATTATTTGTTCCATTATAGCTTGATTACTCTTGTTGGGAAAACAGGTCTATATAGAACTGATTGGCTGAAATTTGGGCTGAAATTCATAAATCATTTCAGTATTTTAGTTGGTTTAGAATTTAGATGCTGTAATATTTTAACAGAGATGATTGATATATTGAGTTGGGCAGCAATTGAACACCTGCACTATGGCAAAGATCCCTGAAAAGAAACTGAAGCTTTGCTGTTGTTTTGGAGTCTCTGCAGTAATAGTACTTTGTACTAGATTATATGTTTTGTGTCACGATGTTTTAACAATTTAATTGCTTCAGTAATTTGACAAGAAAAAAAGAAAAAAATTTGGATTGCAAAAGGTGCTCTGGTTACTAAAAGGACTTTTAGACACTCACTGTAGTCAGACTGGATTTGTTGTGTTGGCCAGGAGAAGTGATGCTTACAATTTGATCAATACAACAGTATTCATTGAGTCTCTATAAAGTAGAGATTTTTTTTTTAGAAACTATTTTAAAGTTGCTAGTATATATATTACTGAAAAATTAACATATATACATATCTGTATAGGGAAGGAAGATTATAACTTTCCTTTGTTTCTAGAAGATAAACAAAAAAATGAAGCTTACAAAATCTCCTGTTTTAAATTTTCAGATAGCTGTGGCACAGAAACTCTTGATCTGTGGACTGTCCTTACTCTTCCACATGACTATTACAAAAACTTTGCCTGTGGAATACAACATTGATGATAACTTCAGAGCTACAGCATCATGGCCTGTAAGGTTTTTCTACCTATATGTGTCTCTTATGGCTGCCAGACCCAAGTATTATTTTGCATGGACTTTAGGTAAGTATATGTTTAAAAATATAGTAATAACAGAAAGGGCTTGTACTGAGAGTCAGCTGAGATGTGCACACTTAAGTGTGTATTAGGAAGTGGCAGTGCCCTCTTGAGGTCTTGGGAAAAACTGGTTGCATTTAAGTACTTTGAGGTATTAAGTACATTGAATAATGTCTCTGTTTTTGAGAAACAAAAGCTACCAGAAATGTAAGCACAGTATTGGGAGAGTGTTGCAAATGAGATCATTGTCTCCTTTACAAGTCTGAGTGAAACCTAAGGAGTTTTGGAGAGTGATAGCGTTTCAATGAACAATAACTTCAAAAAAAAAATACTAGTAAATCTGGTCTGATGTTAAGTCCTTCTTTTTGTTTGTTTGTAGTTTTTTATTAATTTATTTTGATACCTTTATTTTTGGCATATCTTCAAAGTTAATTTAAACCTCTTTCTGTGGTTAGTTATCAGTAATTTGCTTGATGTTACTTAATCATGAAGGAAAATTAATACTTTGGATTTCAGATGCATGATACTGCTGTTAATAGTAGGTGGCATTTTCAGAATTTCATGGGTTGACGCTTCAGTTATAGTCTTTGTTTACTAAAAGTTTGAATGACTGGTGGTGATGCCTTAGGTTTTAACTCTTACATTTCTCAAGTCTTGTGTTGCTTGGTGTGTAACTCTGAAGTGTCTTGTAGCCTGTTAGCTGCTGTTCTCTCATGCCAAAATAGACATAACAAAACCTCTCTAGGTTTGCTCTCCAAGGACACCCAGACTGTCTGGGCCCAAAGCCTCTAAAGGGGGGGCAAGCTGAGAGGAAATTACATAATTAGCTAAAATTTTAATTGACAAATTTATGCTGATATGCAAATAGACCAAACCTATAAAGGTGTGGGGAACCCATGACTCGTCATCCATCTTGGGGTCCGTTTTGGATGTAGCTTTTAGCTCCCCAGGGTGTACCTTCGAAGGCCTTTCAAATAAATACCCACCTTTATTCCCTTATTCCTGTCTAGTCTCTGTTTCTAGGTAGCCACACACGGCATCAGTGGGACAACATGCTTAGTAACTTAAGCCACTTGAATAGATTATATCGTTTAAAAAAGATTTTGCATTTCCCTTCATGTTACTTGTAAAAAAACCAACACATACAATGGGAAGATGCTTTATTTAAGTAATCTAACATCTTGAAAGTGGCTCACACAACAGATTTCATCAGCTTCCTCCTCCTCTCCAGTTTTACATATTTGTCTCATAATTCTTTTGAGAGAGAATCTGTGGGAACAATGCAATAAAGAAAGCTTTATTGTAGCAGAGCAGCATGACTCATTTACAGCTGCTGGTTTTATTCCTGGTCAATGAATGAAATGCTTTCAGCTTGTCTGCATATAGTAATTCTGGGGCTTGTTGTGGAAAGAAATACTTTTGTATATTGTGCTCTTATACACCCATATCATCATCTGTAAATAGTAGTAGTCATCTGAAAAGTGAATAATTTTAGTTGGGTTCTTTTTTGCCTTTAATACTTCAGTTGGATTCCTCGTTGTGCGCTTGCTAGCAGTGCAGAGCTAGCATTCCTTTGGTAAATACCAAAGAAACTATGCCAACTCTCTACTTCTACTTTGTTAGACAGCTTTTTTTTGCCTTCTTCCTTCTACTTTGTCTCATCTAAACTTACAATGGTAGGAACAGAATGTGAGGGGCTTTAAAAGTTTTACTGGATGTTACACCTTTGTGTTGTATGTTACTATTCTTTACATTTCAAAAAAAACGCATTAATGAAATTAATTACTTAAAATGAACACTAAAATGCTTGTTAATAAAATGAGTACTAGCTCTTTGCATTCTAGCTTGCAAAATATTATGGAGTTTGTGTCTACAGCTGTTTCTAACTGAGCATAAAACTGTTGCCCAGTGTTTGAAGTTGACATAATGACATCAGATGTAAGGCAGCAAATTTTTTTGCTTTCAAATATGTTTTTAAAAAAAATTTCACAATGAAATAAAAATATTATAAATTCAAAAACTCCTCACTGCCTTGTATGTGGCCATTCTAATTTGAAAAGTACAGTTGAGGAAATTTTAGAAAATTACTGTTTTCTTCTGTTAGGTTTGTGCTGCTCTGTGTGAGGTGCTGTGAATGTGCACCTGCTTGGAGGGAATCACACAGTTTAATCTTTATGCTTTAAGCATCACTGTTGCTACATAATGAAGACCAAAGGACATGCATCTGAGCATTGAGCTGCTGTCTCAAATCATTACAACCAGCCACTGTTTTGTTGTCTTGATGCATCTCATTGAGTTTGTTTTTCTGTCTGATTGCTCAAGCAAATCTAAGTAGGTGGTATGGGAGACACGGAACATCTGTACTGTGAAGTAGCTACTGCTACCTCTCATTCTTATGCTTTCGTACAAGTTTTTGAATTGGAAGCCAGTGTTGCTTGGATTGTTTTCTCTTTGTTCAAGTGATCTCAGTATTTAAAAGAAAAAATAAATGCAGTCTTTAAAATATGGTAAATGTTTTGAACAAACTACATGATGCACCATTTGTAATACAGACAGTTAATAATTAATTTGTTTCTTTTTGTCTCATTGCAGCAGATGCAATTAATAATGCAGCAGGGTTTGGTTTTAGAGGCTATGATAAAAATGGAGTTACACGTTGGGATCTAATATCAAATCTGAGAATCCAGCAAATAGAGGTTTGTTTCTGGCTCTTTCATAAAAACCCCACATGCCCATGTAGGTAGATGCTCTTAATATCAGCAACTTTTCCTGCGCATTCATTCCTTAAGATAGTGAATATGTTCCAAGTCAGAAATTATGTGTTCACACCTTTAGAAAAAGGTGGAAAATAGCCTGTTTTGAACATGCTCTACTTGTCAATTGACTTCCAAAATACTTTGTGGTTATAAGTAATTGAATAAATAACTTATTCAACTTATCACAGAGTTGGGTGGGAGGATTTATAATTTATACACAAGAATTTTGAAACACATTGTGACACTCTGCAGTTATGGAAGTAATTAGTTTGTTTTACTTTACAGTTTTCCACAAGTTTCAAGATGTTTCTTGATAACTGGAATATCCAAACAGCTCTTTGGCTCAAAAGGTATTTATTTCTTAAAGGAAAGCTTTTCTCCACCGAAGTTTTTTAGATAAATATTTCTTTGAAGATGGTGTAACATTTAAAGCTAATCGCCACAAAGCATCACTTGTTTAGCAACTGCATGGGACATTCTTCTTGTAATACTTGAATGAAAGCCTCTGGGTTTAGGACTTCTCTCTTAGTGTAAACTATCAGGTTGTGATAGAAATGGGCCGTAGGGAACCTAAAACTGTTAATCTGCAGAGGCATCTTTTTTCCCTCTCTAAGCTTTCAACCAGGGCATGTTGCTGAGAGCAGCAGGCAAAACGTACATCTCAGCCTGTGAAAGCTCTGCATTATTTTTAGCCACAGAGTGATACAGGAGCTTCCATACATTCCGTCAGAGAACTTTCTGTGCTCCTTCCATTATGAGTGCATGACAGACATCAAACCCTACAATGTGCTGTTAGCAAAAATTCCAGATTAATCTCTCTCGGCTGCACTCCTTTTCTTTGCCTGGGGAACAGGTACAGTGCCCTGTGAACTACATCATTCTGCTTCTTTGTGGTAAGGAGAAAGTAGAAGTGTTCCTGAGTGGCATGTGGGTGTTGTTTCCCTTCTTCCAGTCAGACTGTTGAGTTCATCTCCTATCCATAGGTGCAATTTTAACTGAGACCCCTATCTTGGGATCACTTAGAGGACTTTACTCCTTATTATAGGATAGCTGGCAACAGGATGTCTCTTCCATCAAATTTATTCATAGTGTATTGTCTTTCTTCCATGATTTCATCCCTAAATATTTTGCTCACCCAATTTAAAAAAGAAATTGAATTTTATGTGATTATTCTGGTTGGCTGAATAGTCAATGGAATCTATTGCTAGGACAGCCAACAAAATATTGTATGTTTGCAGGTATTGAAATGTAGCATTCAAAAATGCTACAAAAGATGTAGCATTCAAAAGGCAAATATATTATTTAGCTATTTTAATTTAGTTAGAGAGCAGAAGTTTAACAGTATTAAAACATAATAGGAAAAGGTTTTATTTCAACAAACTTTCAAATCTCCCAAACGGAATGATTCCAAACAAAAATTATTAGTGAAGAAGCACAATATTTCTGTTGATAATTGAAAGAAAAAAATATGCAAATCAATCCTCAGGGTGACAATAAAGGAAGATGTGAAGAAAAATTAAAATGTCTTCTCTAATAAGTATTTTTTAGAATAATAGTAGAAGAATCCTTGAGGGTAATCTAAATTGATTCTGTCAAAGTGAAAGAGTGTGGAAAGGTGGATGTTTGCTGAAAGTTTTGTTGCAAGTAAAAGATTGTTTTAATTGATTATATATGAGCTCCATAAATAGTGGTAGAGAACATAGAGAACATTTTTTTAGTAATCATTTGGTTAGTTGCAATGCTCCAACAATTTGCATAGAGGATTTGCTCATGGATTACTTTAAACATCCACTTTTAACACTTCGCTTTTTTACCATTTATAGAAGTACCAAAAACTTTAGCCATTTATTTCACATGAAATGCCAGACATCAGCATTTGTTCTGTTCTTTTCTGATACTCTCTAAAAAGAAACTGAATCATCAATTAAACCCTGTTTGTGTGTAAAAACAAACTTGTGAAAAAACACAGTTAATGGAGCTACAGATCACAAAGAGTTCTAGTAAATATTTAATGTAGATCATAATACACAGCAATTCAAAGGCATTATTGTTACAAGCATGTAACAATAGATAAAAATAGATATTTACGTAGTACCATATATCAACAAAATGTATCATTATAATGTTTCCTGACTGGGAAAGCTGTTATGTTCCACCTCAGCCTCTTCTTTCTCTTTTCCATCTAATCTCATTTGGCTTTGGTCATGTTTGCAAAACCTCTGTGGCTCTTGTTGCTCAATTCTGAAATTTTTCCAAACTTCCTGTCTTCTTAGAGTGGATGTAGTACTTCTGCTAAGACCTTCAAAGTCTTTCCCTGGCTTTTTAGAGGCAGAGCTGATTAGTAGGAGTGGATTAGTTATCATTATTTTCTTTGGGTAACACTGTGATGTATTAGAAAGGATGTCATATCTGTCATTTTTTTGCAGCAGCAATCTACTGTTGATTCATGCTTAGCTGATACTCAGTGTTTCATACTGTTGATCCACATTCATACTCAGCTACACTTTTTCAGTAATGTTACAGGAATGGTACTGGTTCGTGTCTTCCACTTCTCTTATTAGATGTTCTATGCTTTGGACTTCATCTTGTTGATTTCAGAGCATCCTTCAAGTCTGCAAAGATAATTTTGGATTCTAGTGCTCTCTACTAAGAAAACAATGCCAATCTCGTCCATCCCACCTTCTACCTCAAAAAGGGAAGGGAAGACAAGGTGGAAAAATACACTTCTCCGTCTACCACCTAAGTTAGTAAAGAAATTATAGATCCAGATCAAAGACAGTACCTTGTTGAACAGTTGATGCATCTTCCCACTTCTAGAGCATTATGGATAAGATAACCTGAACCACCTATATTTGAATAGATTTTCTCAACCTGTTGTGGTGACCATATTTCCTTGGTTTGTTTTAAGGAACGTCAAATGAAGTATTTGAACGTGATTTATTATTGCCAAATCCATGGGAGCATTTAAGTTTACTTTTTATTCTTTGAAATTGTAGTCTGATGATTTTTTTTGTACTGTATCTTCCCTCACTTGCATTGATACAGCTGAAATTTGGTTAGTTAATTTAGTGAGTTTTGTTCACTCCTGAATGCTCTTCAGGGGACAATTTCAGTACTTTAACTCAGATAAAGATTGAAGACATGTATCAGTTTATTAATGACACATAATTAGCCACCAGTCATATACATTTAGAATTAACAGCAGTACTAGAACACGTAACATTTTGTATGTGTTTAGTGCTCTGGTGTAATAAGCATTTCTAAACACTCTTCTGTAACTAATCCCAAGCAGTTTAAAAAGCACAGGTGTACCTACACCGTTACACGCAAACTGCACCTCCTCTCCCAAGGATGTGTGGGATACAAAACCCTGCTTGCATGCAGTGCCTGTGGGAGATGTGGGTGCTCCAGCTTGGTGTGAACCCGCTGATTTCACATGCCTGCTAGAAAAGCCTGGCTCAAATCCATGTGCCAGCAGCTGACAGGGATGAGACACTGCTCCCTGGCATGATGCACTGCACTGACACTCCCCTATCTGGGTGCAGCTACTCTGTGTCTACCAGGGGTGCTCTGTCTTGGCCAAGACTGAGGTCATGGTGTTGGTGGGGTGACTTCTGGCAGTGTCAAACCAGGTTTTGATGAAAAGTGTGTTCCAAGATGTTTCCCTGACTCAATGCAAATTTTCCTACTGCTTTGCTACTCCTGAGGCTGACAGATTCTTTGTGAAAAATGTATCTGTTTCCTATTCAGCCTGGCTAATGTTGCTTTCCTCTTTAAGGTGATCTGTTTTGGGCAAATGTCCTCAGATAGCTCTGAGTATTATGCCAGCCCCATGTTCTCATCTTAATGGCCAATGTGAGTGAAGCCCTTTAGCAAGAGGAGGGGGTTGTGTACATATCCCACTAAGGACATCATAAGATAAAACTTACCACATCTATTTGACTGGAATAAACTAAATTAGCAAATTACACTTTTAATCTTCCCCTATTCAGATCCTGTCTTTCTGCCTTCTGTTCTTCAACTTTGACTGCATCAGTAGGCTTCAGTAATCTTTCCTTTATGTGGGAGCTGCAGTAAAGTAGTTAGATTAGTAGTGGAGGTTGTGGCTCTCTGTATCATTAGCTTGTCATCTTTGAAAAACAGATGTGCATTCTCTTCTCCTTCTCTGTTACTTGCTATGTGTATATAGGTATAAAACCTTTTTACAAATTGGTTTCTATAGCCTTTTTAGTTAGAACTCATTTTTTATGTTAGCTGTAGATTTGTGCTCATGCATGCTTGTGCTGTTTGGTTTTGCTTTGTTAGTTTGTATCTGTTTCCATATTTCCTAATGCTTTTTGGTTTTCAGATCATTAAAGACACTAAAGAACTCTTGATGAAGCCATATCAGGACCTTACCATGTTTCCTATCATTCTTCCACATCATGATGGTTTGTCATTGTGTCATATAATGTTGTCTTCTAGAAACCACCTTTCTTGGATTCCTTTTTCCCTTCTTCCTCCTAGAATTCCTTACTATAGGACCTTACCTACTAATTCAGAGTCTCAATTTTAAAACAACACAGAGTTCAGCATTCTTCTTATTTGATACTCTCTCAGCGCTAGAGTATTTATTACAATTTCATCATCATGCTCACCTAATTTTGTCACACAGACACATTTTCAACTGTAGTTTCTTTATTATTCAAAATTGAAGGTAGCTGTTAGTTTTCCTCTGCTCCTATAAGCTGCTCTTATTTTATGGAAAACATATGCCTGATTCATTGCAAGAGTCTGGGGGTGGTTTCTGCCTTCCAGTGCAGCTTTTCAAGCACATTCTTGGATGGCTCAAGGTCCCTTATTAATGCCAACACCCATCTTTGGATGCTTGTGTATCACTTCATTAGGAATAAGGACCATGTATGATGGCACTGAGCACAGTTCAGCACTTGGGGCTGGAATCGGGAGATGTGAATAGCCTTAAGCATTTTCTGTAAGCCATAATAATATAGTGACAACATTATTAAATAGTAGAAAACTGCAATTGCATTGAAACGTATGTGTTGGAGATGAAACTGGTAAAAATATAAATGATAGCTGGGAAGATTGGGGGTGATTTGCTTTGTGTTACTTATCTTGAATTGTATTTGACTTGCTAGAGTGTGCTATGAGCGAGCCACCTTCAGCCCAACGATCCAAACCTTCATCCTTTCTGCCATCTGGCATGGGGTTTATCCAGGATATTATTTAACATTTTTAACAGGAGTACTAATGACACTAGCAGCACGAGCTGTAAGTACCAACCAAGTACCTTCTTAAATAGTAAGTTGTGTAAAAGCAAATTGATGCAAAGATACCCTTTACTGTTGATACACAATCTGATAGTGCTGTTCAGTTATGAGAGCAATGGGAATGATTAATTAAAAGGAGGGCTTGATTGGTGGAAACAAACAAGACTCTACACAGCCTATAACATCTTTGTAGCATATCTTTTGTGGAAGCTCTTCCTCTGTATTAGCTGATAGTGTGTTACTACGGCATGCTAAACAGGTTGATGTTACCTAAAATAATTTTGAAAAAATCAGTGACGATGAGGAGGTTAAAATTTGGTGTCAATGCTATATATTTCTAGAGTCTGCCTCGTCCCTAATTTCTGTCCAGTACATGCAGTACCATCCATTGTAAGGATGGTAACTAAAGAATGTTCCCCCTCAAGCAGCGCATAAAAATTTCTAGTGCAGTTACTATTTCAAGTTGGCCAGCCAGTAGTGCAGTCACATTAACAAGCTTTTGCAGTTGCTATTCAGAACCATATGGAACCAGCAAATCTGCCAAGAAATCTCTCACAGTTCTGCCTTAGAAAGCTGTGTAAGAATAGAGACAGGTTTATCGGTCACTCAGTGGAAAAGAGGAACAAATTACACATCAGATCAGAGCAGCATAACAGAGGACTTTTTTTGTTGAAAGAACCAGGAGAGTGAGAAATGAAGCAGACTGCTCTATGGTTACTATAATAGCTAGGGGAAGGTGGTACTTCAGATTTAGGTTGTTACTACATCAATAAAACAGATGCTTCTCTTTCTTCAAAAGATGTGGGTATAGTCCTTGTTTGACAGAACCAACTCCTTTCTTTACAATAGATACAGCTTTCTTCTCCTTCCAGACTCTATCACAGGGAGCTTTTGACATTTATCAGCCAGGGGCTCGTGCAAAAGCCAAGGTTCTGAGACAGTTCACAGATAAAAGTTGTTTACTTAGTGAGATGAGTCCAGTAAATTGGAATGCTCACTGCCCTTCATCCTGGGCTTCTCTAACAGACTACATTGTATTAGTGTTTCATATGTATCAATCAATAGGCTAGTAAAAAATATTTTGAGTTTCTGTACCAGTGGGTACTTAATATTAACTTAAGATATGTTAGAGCTACTTCAGCATATTTATTATTTAACTCTACTAGCCTTTATCTGCAGCGTTTTGCAGCTCTGATCCATGCTTTGTTCTATTATGCCTAAGCATGTGTCCGACTTATTTTACTGCCTTTAATCATTGCACATTTCATAATCAGGTGTTTGCTAGTGACAGTCATAGATTGGTGTTAAAAGTTGTTCTTCAAGTCCTAAAATATAGATTAAAAGAACTTTTGTGAAGCTTCGTCTGAATTCTCCAGAGCTCAGGAGCAAGTCCTTGCATGTGACCATAGGAATAAACTAGAGGGAGATGGCAGAATGAAGGGTATGTAGCTAGAATTACTTGTTTGACTTAGCTTAACTAAGCAAAGACCGAGTGGGAATGTGGTGTCTACAGGGCAATTAGAATAAGAAGAACAAGAAGGGTAAAAAAAGGTTTTTAATGTCAAGAATTAAATCAGCGGGAGCTAGCCTTGGATATGTTCTTTGGAACAAGGAGTTCTAAAGAAACTTAGAGGAAGTTGAGGAAGCTAAACAGTGTACTCTGGTGTGCAGCTTTTCAGAGAGGACTGCTTCAGAGCAGGTGACCGGGATGTGGCAACTGTGATATCAGGTTGGGGTCAAAGGCTGAACTGAGCCCATCCTGGCTTGTCAGCACGTAAGAGTGTGAGCAAGGATAACAGTTCAGTCAGAGGAAGGAGAGGCAAAGATTTGCTGATGTCTTTTAATTATAGACTTAAATAAAACTGGACCCAAACCTGTGTGGGTTTTGTATTTGGGTTTCTTAAATACTTCTGGTATTCATTCTTTTGAGCAGAATTTTAGAACAAAAGAAGACTCAGCATAGAAAATTGAGTCATTTTGTAATAATCCTACTTGCTAGAAGTTAAGACTCCTGAAATGTGTAATTAGAACTGATATTTTGTATATTTGGATTTATACCCTGCTTGTCTTAAAATATATTTTACTAACAAGTGTATGAAAATGGCTTACCATATAGAAGCTTTAATGAGAAGCATTCTGGCCTTCACTTACTGCAACCCTCTATATTTACAGAATGGCTTGATAGAATACAATGTCTGCCTCGTTCAGACAAGCAGTGCAAATTTGCATTGGATTTAGGGTAGAATTAATTTACTTAAACTCTGTTTAAATTGATAAATGCTTAGATTCCTATGCTGAATGAAGTGTGGGGAATTTGAGCCAATTCCTGTTGAAGTTGATGGGCATTTTGAATAGCTCAAAGATACTTGACCAAACTGTAGCATTTAAATTAATCCTATGACTTGTGTTAATGCAAGTTAATGCTGAGCTCTCAAGGTTTCTTCCTCAGCTAACTTAGTGTTACGTGCTTTTTCAGGTAAGAAACAATATCAGACACTATTTTGTTGAATCTCCTGCTGTTAAACTATGTTATGATATTGTAACATGGATGACAACTCAAGCAGCAATAAGTTACACAGTCGTGCCATTTGTACTGCTCTCTGTAAAACCCTCTTTCACCTTTTACAGGTAAGCACATTCTACCTGTTTCCTTTTCTTTAACTTGGAATAGAACTACTTTCAGTGGCAGAAGATTTCTGAAGCTATTTTAGTGATACAGTTAAAGATAGATTTGTAGCTGAGCAAACTGTATTTCTGTTCTAGTGCTTGAACATAGTGTGTCTTGTGCACGAAAAACCAGAGTGCTCACATTTTCCTGTCATAACAGACTTATTTTTCAGGAGGCAGGGAAAAAATCCTAACCAAAACCAAAAGCAGACAATACCTTTGACATTACTATATGCCCTTGAACTATTTTATAGCAAGACTAGATACTGACTTCCCAGAAATAACTTGTGAAAAAAGTTGAAAGCAGACTTCTGTTCACTTTACCCCTTGTTAGAGTACTAAATAGTGTGAGGGAAGACTTAATTTCTGATTTTCCCCTTATTTTACTTTTCTTAAAGAAAATATTAATGTTTTCTTATCTTACATGCAAAGTATATCTGTAAGAGTGGTCAGAGTTTTGTTGATTAATTATTTCTGTTTGTTTTTTTAGCTCCTGCTATTTCTGTCTTCATATTGCCAGCATCCTGGTGTTACTGGTATTTCCATTGAAAAGAACTCAAAAAGGAAGTAAAAAGCATGAAAGTGTCCAGTCCCCGTGGTCCAGGAAACTAGAAGAAGAAAGTCTTTTGCAAAGGAACAGTTATTCCACAACAAATAATAGTTTCAGTCAGAAACAAGAAATAACCTGCAGATATCAAGCATTAAAACAGTGATTGAGCAAATACTATGATGAATATATTTTGTATGTTTTCAGAAACCCATTTTTAGCACCTTTTAAAGGGGTTTGTATTTGTTTGCAAAGATATTTAGTAAGAAAAGAATGCATTACCTAGGAAAATCACATACAATAGCAAGACTGGAAACAAAACAAATTAACCCCTCCCATGCCATGTCCCTGTGGGTCACGCCTTATATGAAGATATTACCATTATTTCAATGGGCACTCAGGACTTGCAACGTATGTCCATAGGGTCATATGTGTGCCCTTTGCTGAATGTACGTTGTGTATCCCAAGGCACTGATGGGGTGGAACAAAATTGTGTCAATCTAGGATTAACAAATGGAAATCAGTTTTTCCAACTGAATGACTTGCCTTAAACCCTCTATTTACTGAAATATTATTTCTAAGTGGGTATTTCAAGTTTGATTTTATGTGGAAAGTGTTTCAAATATATAACACTATGTGCTATAAAGAAGATAAAAATAGGAAATGCAAAGTCACTAGAAGACTTTGGAATCTTTCAAAGGGAATTGCAATAAGCATCTCAGTATTTGGAGGGTTTTCTTAAAGTATCTCAAACTATTAAAGTACATCACAGAACTGTAAACATTGATGCCAAATTATAGTTAGGTTCCTTTGATAAAGAGTATAATTACTCTGAATGGATTAAAATGGCCCTTCTGAATGGATTAAATGGCCCTTCTGAATGGATTAAAAACACCTCAAGACTTACCTTTTCCAGGGATTGATAGCTCTAATGTAGGTTTCTTTTACTTTAAAGTACCTAAACCCAGTAAAACACTGCCAAGTGGGCTTTGCAGCCAGAGGGGGAAAGGCAGCCACAAGGCACAGAAGACAATGTGCAAGCACTGGGATTTCAATGGAAGTGCAGTTTTGCCCTTAAATACCAGAAATACTTGTTCTAGAATAGAACTGTTTTACAAAAAGTGATTTTTAATACTTAAAGTTACTTTGAATTTTCAGGCATCAGTTAGTTGATGATGCTCTCAGTATAGAATAGCAAAATTACCTTGAAGCTCCAGCACATAGGTAGTCAAACATGAAATGACTATCATAATCATCAATTTCTGTATGCTTGATAATTGATGAACCTTTACCCAAAGAAGTGTGTGAATTTGAGGAAAAGCTTTTTCTTTGAATTAGAATTTTAGATGCAAATTTCATGTCATATTTCTGGGTAACACAATGAAAGAAAGAAATCCTTCAGAATATCTGTCTGAATTATGGAAGTGTGTCAAGGAAACAATGCAGTGGTTCTATCTATTCCCGACCATTTATTGTGATGATGGTCAGTGCTAGAGTACTACTGTTAAAGGGCTACATTTTAATTGCATATATTCTGTATTTTCATATAATTTTTTTAAGTAGATACAAACTGTTTATCCATGTGGGATTTATTTTTAATTTTAAACCAGATACAAAGTAATGCAAGAGAAAAATAATGCAGCTGGTTGATTAATAACTAACAAATGTTTGAGAAAATTTTGTCATAATATTTTGAAACTTAAAGTTTTCATCAAATATCTAGCACCAGTTGGATGAGTATTCTTACTACCAGAAGTGCAATGATGGTTCTTGGCTTTGGGGATATTGCCATGCAAAAATCACAGTACGCCCTAAAGAACCAGACCCTAAGTCAGGTCAGAGTTGTTTCCTTGCTGACATAACTCTGTGTCTGGCCCTTGGCTCCTTGCCTAAAACTCCAGGAGGAGGAGAACATAACTTCCCATATATGTAGGTTAGCACTAATTAATCTACTCAGAAGGGGATAACTGACAATGAAATGAGAGTGGATGAGTCTGTTTAGATGAGCAGGGATGTTCATTGTTTCAGTGACAGCTGTATTATCTTTAAGGTAAAATAATCTGACTTCTAAATCCTTACTTTGATTGCCGAGGTAGACTTCCCCTTACATAGGGTTGTGGTTGTCATATGCCTCTTTGACACCACGTCATGGTTTTCTTGTTAATAAGTAAGGGCATGCTAGTTTGTTTGATCATCCTTGTTAGATACGGAATCAGGAAAGACATTTTTTCGCTTTCTGTACTTGAAGGGACATTTACATAAAAGAAAAAATGAGATTTGCACATTTCTGGGTGGGTAAGTAGAAATACAGTTGATCCTTTCAGCATTTGTTACTCTTGAATATAAATTCATCTTATTGGTGCAGTCTCCAAATCTAGTCAAACAAACACTTTTGGATGCCAGTACAATGTGCTGTTTTCCTGTTTATGTTCTGGTACTCTAGTTTTACTGTTTTGGCGTGCATGCCCATTTGTGCTATGGAGGCTTACTAACTCTTCTTAAGGGAATATGGAAACAGTTGTAAGGGCTCCCAGAAGATAAGCAGGTTTAGGGTAGTGCAGACTGGTACAGTGTGAGTGAATGCAGTTTTGTTCAGAACTTTTGTATTAGGGAAGTTAAAACAACTAAGAAAATACATTCATGCTTTCATTGGGCACAGATGGCAAAATACAGGTTTCAAAATTGGACATGACTTTTTTCATTATTTGAACTCATTAAGTAATTGCACCACAAGAAAATGATGACAATTATTTCTGCACAGAATTTAAGTATAGTGTCCTAGAATTTAACCTTTAAATGCCATTGTTAAACATGAAAGTACTTTGAACAAAAATCTGCTCTTCACGCAAATGAATTCTCTTGGGGACTATGGAAAGTGTTTTGTTTTAATGGCAGCACTCTGATTTTAGTCAGTCTGGGGTTTTGATGTTTCTTTCTCTCTGCTTTACTCGTTTTCTGCCTTGCTATCGCACTGGATCCTTTTTATCCATTCAATCAGAAAGTCAAGAGCAGCCAGCCCCAATGCTTTAGGTATTTTTAGTTTTACACACATCTTTTGATAATACTGAATTTGAAAGGATGGCAGTGATTACTGTTCCTCTTCATGAGAAAAACTGTAGAAAGTATATTTCCTATATTGTAGGAGCTCACGGGACCCTT
>VZRO01002119.1:6208-30745 GCA_013397915.1 Daphoenositta chrysoptera
GCCGCTCGAAGTTTGCTCGGCGGGGCCCGGTCGGGCCCCGCGGGCTCCCGCAGCCTCCGGGCCTTGAAAAGCAGCCCCGAGGCTCGCTGTGCGCGCAGGTGTGCCTCGCGGGGGAGGGCGGCGTGCGGTCCTGTCTCTTGTGTGGCTGGGGATGTGGAGCACATTAGTATGCAGCGAGCATACTGCTGGTGCAAGGGAATACGGCGGCGGTGCCACATGTCCGAGTTCGTGCTGATGCAGAACCCATAAATTACACTTGAGTGTTCGCTCTTCTGCCCCCAGTCCTGGCTCCTGTGCTTGAGTCTACTTGGGGTTTTGTCTTTTCCTTTTCGGGAAATTAAAAAAAAAAAAAAATCGAAATATTATTCTTTACTAATAGCGTTGGTGTGTGGCTCTGGTAAGGTTTGTAGTATGCGTTTCTTTGAAAGGTGGAGGGAGAAGGGTAGAAATGCAGTGTCTCCGACTTCGGCAGTGCGGCTGACTTTAATGGCAGTGGCACATCAGCCTGCTAGTGATAGTTGTGTCCTTATGGTCCTTAGACACAGAAATGCGTTTCTGAATGAAATAATCAAAGACAGCAGGATGGGTGACTGAGTTGGGTGAAAATCGTGGCAAAATTATAAAATTTGCAATTTAGTGTTTCTCGTTTTCTGCCTCCTGTTTTGCCCCTGAAATTCTATTGTTCTCGATGTTTTAAGCTTCTTTCTGGTTGGATAAGTGGGAAAAGGTGTGGATTCCACGGTGCATATTGTCATTGATTTACAGTTTGCTTTTCTAAAACTGTTATAGTAACAGCTGGATTGCAACCTTGAAAATGAGAGAATGAAAACACACGGCAGCGTTACAACGGAGACTGGGATTCCTTAGACTCCTCCACTCTCAAGCCCCGATTCTGCAAATATTTAAGCATATATGGTTTCACGTGTCAGAGTTATCCAGCAAGTTCCACCCGATTACAGCTTAATATCAAAACTGTTTACAGTCTCAGGGCCACGGAACAGGCTCACCAAATCTGGTTGAAATGAGACTATTTTAGTTTTCTGTCTATAACAAAAAGTTTATTCAGTCACTTACGTTTATTGGGAAAATGTTCTTACTGAGATAAAGCACCGTTTAAAAAGACTCTGGCATCCATCCTCTAAAAACCTAGACAGAGATTTGTCAGTGAATATGAAAATATTCCATACTGTATTTGGGGTATGTTAAGTGTGGCATAAATTACGTGCAAAGTCAAAATCCCTTAATGCATAAATAAAACTGCAACTTGCAGTTCTTCTGACTGACACTGAAAATGTCCATCTTGTGTATGTATGAAGTAAAAGAGAATATGAGGCTTATCTCTTCTCCTTTGCCCAAATGTGAATGGCTGAAATTAATTTTATCTGTAGTTTAATAGGGGAATGGTTATCGAATATATATTTATAAATTTAGGTCCATTAGGTTGATGATGTCCCGGTCAAAAGGATTGTATTTTTGCCCGAAAAATGAGTCTTGGACGATGAAATAATTTTTCATTAGTGCACCATTCCAAAATGCTTGGTACACCTTTAATGAAAGTCTGTGTGGTAGGTACCAAAAGTGACTTTGTGGACAGTTTATTTTGGCTGCATGAAAATGAGCCTTATTCACTCTTTTTTGGAGGTATGCTAGGACTAACGTTCTGTTTCCTTTCATGTATAAAGTAAATGATTATAGAACCTACAGGGAAAATATAAGTTCTTAGGGCTGAATCAAATCATTGGCCTCACAGTGAGAACTGAAAATGCAAAAGCTTTGTGCCTTTCCAGACACAGGACTCCCTTCTGTAAACCGAGGTGTGTGAATGGCTTCGCCTATGAAGGTAATTCAGGTAGAGATTGATGGAACTTGTCACTGGAATTCTAATGTTTATATGCTTATGCTACACGTAGTTTTATAAAGCTTTAACTGCAGCTACTGTAAACCAGCACTTGTGTGTGACCTTCAGTATTCTACTTGATCGCAAATTTACTGATGTCTGTGATGCTAGTTGTTGAATTTATTAAAAGAAATCTGGATATTGGTAGTATCTTGCGATCAGTGATTAACGTCATTTATGTTTTAAGAGTACAGGGACATGAACGGCAATGTGTGTTTTATGCAGTTGTGAGGATTAGTGTTCACAGTACAACCTTACACTGAATTTAGGAATGCTGGAGAAGAAGCTGATAGAAAGTGCAGGAACACTTTTAGGAAAATAGATTATCAAGAAGATGATTTGTAGAGTTGAAATTTAAGGGAAATTTGCCATCATTCTTTATGTAAAACTTCATGCCGTAATCATTTAGTGTCTAGGGTAATGCAGTGGCAATGCTTCATAGCACACTAAGTATATGCAGGATTTTATATTCAAAATCAAGGCCAAAAGTATCTTTTTTTAAAGAGTAATCCCTAGTTTCTCTGATGGTAGCTTAGACCACGATATGCTGTGTGCAAGCATGAGTTTATTTTAAGAACTTGATTGTGACATCATGCCCTTGTCTTTAAAATTCAGACTTAAAATTTGATAGGTGTTGGTCTGAGACCCGTTACATCCATGTATCTTGCTTATGCATAATGAAAAATGAAATCAAATTTCAGCAGTGACAGCTGAAGCCAAAGGGAACTTACTGAAGCAGAGGCAGAACTGGATTCTTACTTTAAGTAGGACTGGTAAATTCCCTGAAACCTCAAAAAAAAAAAAGGAGGCAGGGAGGAAGGAAGTGCTAGGAGTCAAAATTTGTCAAGGCTCCTTGCATCAGGAGTATTTGACATAACTTGGATATTTTGGTCTGCATACAGTCGGTCTGCTGCTTCCCCGTGAGAAGAGATTTTGTGTTGCTGAATAGTCCTAAAGTTGGTTTGCCCGTCTGCTGGGAACACTTGTCTAACACAGAGCAGTATCATGGCATACGTTGTGCCGCTTTGCATAATACCATTGATAATTCACAGTTATTTCGAGGTTGTCTTTAATAATGAAAACCTGTGTGTTCAGCTGGATGCTTGCATCTTGATAAAGTTTGACTCACATTCCGAATATGAATTTTAAACAAACAAGAATAAAATTTTTAGGTTGGATTGCCTGCTTACTGTTCTATGCTGTGACTGTATAGTTATCTAAAAGAGCAAATAAGGTATTATCTTAATGGGCCTGGGAAAAAGGGAATTAATATAGTTTCTTAATGTAATGATGTTAGCACTTTAGCATGTGTTGCTCTTGTCAACCTGAAAATGCTTCTCATACTTCAGCTCAGGGTTTTCTTTGTATTCCCATATCATGGCGATTTCACTTGAGCCTCATGAAGACAGACTGACTGGGATAATAATGAGTGTGCTAGATTTATTTTTCATCTACGGTCTAACTAGAGTTTTAAAAATGAAAGCCGCGGTTTATACAACTTTGAGAGCTTGTCCCACTGTTGTGAGGGGTGAAGAATAATCCCAGGTGAAGCACAGGTATCTCTTTGTATTGTTCAGGGTCAAGTCTGATTGAGTAACCAGTGAAATGAACATTCCTTACTTCTTTTTGTGCCAGAATGGCCTTGCTCAGTCATTCTATGAGGTTTCTGCAGAGGTGGGCTGGTTCACTTATAGCCCCTCTTGTTGTTGGCAGGTGTCTTTTTGTTTGATCAAGTCTTGCATTTAGTGAAATTTAGATCCAATACACTGGAGATTTGTCTAAACAATGTGGCGGGTTTTCAGTGGCTTTTGTTCGTGGATCTACTACTGTTTGCTTTTCCTTCGTGATGGATTGTAACACTCCGTTGTATATTGCTACACTGAGTTTCATAAATGCTGTGTCTGTGTAAGTTAAATAAGAAGTGAGTCTTAGGCATGGCTTTATGCAGTTCTTTTGAAAGTTTCATGAGTTATAAAAACAAGAAATACTTGTAACTGGTGACATGGAGATGTTAAGAACCAAGGAACAGATGAAAATAAAATAAATGGAAATGTTCATTTCAATGGAAATGAGCAGAATGGGACATTAAAGTGATAGTATGCAGGGGTATAGGAGGGATGTTAGCTTATCTCCAGATGTGTGCTCCTTAAGCACTTGCAACATAAGGCACCAGAGTCAATGCATGTTCAGTATTTGTAACAGATATCTGTTGCTATGGCAGTTACTGGCAAACTTACAATATGGTCTGTAAGAAAACTAATGCACTATTGCACTGATTGGCATCTTGTAGGTGGTGACGGTGGATTGGATGGGTTAGGAGGACCAGGAGTTCAGCTTGGAAGCCCTGATAAGAAAAAGCGCAAAGCAAACACACAGGTAAATTCCCCTTGCTTCTTTTGAATTCCTGATAAATAGTGTGCTCAAATGTTGTTTGCTGGTATGACTATCTCTCATTGTTCAGATTATCAGTTTGTTGTCACAAATAGCAGCTACATACCAAATATTTCAGTTTCACTGTGAAGTTGAAATCTTCCTAATGCTAGTTATTTGCACTGAAGTTATTTTAATCCCTGTAAGTTGCCAAAGACATATAAAAAGGAGAGCACAGTGAGACTGCAACAACTTGTATTTTTACCATATGGATTTGATTCTGAGATGGACTTTTTTTAATGACTTTGTAGCCGTTGGTAGCAATCTGTACAGCATGAGTAGTTGCCATGAGACTACTCTCCTTACTTTCTTTCCTGTATGTGTAGGTTTGTGGGCTAATGAATCAGTACAGTTTGTTAATGCTTTGACCAAGCTCTTGGCATACTCCCCAAGTGATTTTCAAGCAAAAGCAGTGAGGCAGGTACAGCTCCTTTCCAGTGAATTGCTGCAATTTGACATTTCTATGCAGTTTTTCTTTCCAGAAAAGAAAGCCTCAGTACAAAACATCTTAAGTAATTGGATATCTGTAGTGCAGAGTTTTCCTTTGTGTGTTCATTCAGTTTTGAGTGAGAGTATCTGTTAATTTTGTACTGCCCAGTGGGAATAACTTTATTTACATAGGCAAAACAATTGCTTTCTGTTAGGGCTCTCCATAGTCCATTGAGACGAGGAATTGTTTTCGTCATTTTTGTTTTGTTTTAAAGTAGTCACGATGAAACCTGCTCTGAGAAATACTCAGTTACTTTACAAGGTTTCGCACATCTTTCTTGGTGGAGTTTGCTTTTACATGACAGCTGAACAGTTCTATCAGCAGTTGTATTGCTAATCCAGGACCTTTGTGGTTGGACTGTCTTGCAGGGAAATACTAAAACTAATTAAAATGTTGTATTTAAATATTTGTAGGGATCATCATTTCCTCCTCCATCTGAGTATGCTCCACCACCGAACCCAAGCTCTGATCACCTTGTAGCTGCAAATCCATTTGATGATAACTATAATACTGTGTCTTATAAACCACTTCCTTCAGGAAATCCATATTTTAGTAATCCTGGTTATCCTGGCTTTGGAGGCTACAATACTTTCAGAATGCCACCTCACATGCTGCCCAGAGTGTCCTCACCATATGGTGGTTCTTACTCCCTCAGAAACCAACCGCATCCTCTTCCTCAAAACCCTGTCGGCATGGGTTTTAGTCGGCCCCATTCTTTCAGCTTTGGTCCGCACGACAACCCGGGTTTTGGGAATCAACCGCCTTATAGCGGTGGTCAGATAAATCAAAATGTCAGTATGCCTGCTCAGCATTTCAGACCAAATCCCGGGGAGAATTTTGGCCATTCTGGTCAGATATCTCACCCGGATGTGCCGACTAACTTTGGTCCTGGAAACAATCCAAATTTTCCAAATTCTCAGCTAGAGTCAAACCATTCTTTTGTTCCTCCACCAAACACGTACAACCAGACAAAATCATCAGCACAAAAGCAAGACTTTAGTCAAGGTGCAAGCAAAACATCCAGCCAGAGCACTGCTGCTCATCAGCATCATCACAGGACAGAGGACATTGTAAGTCAAGGTAACAGTGACCTGAAGAATGTTACTCGAAACAATGCGGTAAATCAGGATCACAGCCATTCTAATAGTGCTGATAACACCAATGCTGGCCACTCAAATGGGACTCAGAGCAAGTCCCGCCAGCCTCGAGGTACTGCAGAAGGATGCAACTCTGAGAAGAGCAGCAAAACACCCCTTCATCCCAGTCGTCATGGGCACTCGTCCTCTGAACCCGTCTATCCGTGTGGAATTTGTACACATGAAGTCAACGATGACCAGGATGCCATCCTGTGTGAAGCCTCTTGTCAAAAATGGTTCCATCGTATCTGTACAGGCATGACAGAGTCAGCCTATGGCCTTCTTACAGCAGAGGCATCGGCAGTGTGGGGCTGTGACACTTGCATGGCTGACAAGGATGTGCAGTTAATGCGCACAAGAGAGACTGCAGGACCGCCTGTGCTGAACACAGAAGGCTGACAGCCTGAATTGGTGCTAGTGGAGGAAATACTTGCTATGAAAATTTGGTTACAAGTTGGGTACTTCACTTTCTGCAGACAATCAGTTGTGTTTGATTGCTGTCATCTTTTTTCCCCTCATCTGTTTTCATTCTTAAACTTCCATCTCAGCTTTTGTACTGTTAGTTTTATGCGTCCAAATGTTTTACAGGATGGAATATTTTTTATTTTTGATTAAACTGTAACTGACAATTGATCGGAAGTAGGATGGGCATTGACAATATTATTGAAGGAAAAATGTGCCTGTATGAATAGCCCTAATTTGCTAGTGTGTATTAATGTGTTAACTAACACTAGCATTTAGTGCTTGGTTTTAATGGTACTATATTTGCAAGTACTCATTACTTCATTTTTTTCTTTTGATGTGGATGTCTGTTATTGATGTTCTTGCTAGCCTTTCTCTGACTATAGTGGAGATGACATGGAGGAATGTGCAGTACTAATAGTTGTTGTTTTAGGGTAAATAAAGAGAATTTTTTATGTGCTTTTTCCAATTTTTGAGTAAAGCATTAATGTGCTATTCAAAAATCGTGAATTCATGCTTAGTAACACAAAGACACCCTCTATTATGCGTTTGTTTCCTTGAAAAGGCAATAATCTCTTTCGACTTCTCAGCGATTACTTGCTGAAGGCTCTTGCTAGGTCTTGCATTATTTGGAAATTGTTACAAAATAGGAGTAAATTGGGAAAAGAACACATCAGGTTTATGAAGTCCACTGCTTTAAATCTAGAGAATGCCAAAACTAGGGTTGCACATGTAACCTTAATTCATTTATCTTGAGGATGTACCTTGGAATACAGTCTTTCCATCTGTCACGGTTGTGCAGTCATGCGCCTCTCTCTCATTCTTTCTCACTGATGGTTCCAGTCTTCTGCCTCAGTTCTGCCTGAGAACTGTGAATGAACTCGTGCATGGAAAATCCCGCCCAGCTTCTAGGGCTATCAGCTACAGCCTGCTCAGTCACCCTGAGCTTACATAGTCCACTTGGCATGAAGGAGGAGGCAAGGCAATGGAGCAAAGTCTTAAAACTAAATTCCCACCACTGCCTCAGCCAGTCTTGCAGTGAGGGGGTGGGAAATGTAAGGTGAAGAAAAAAAATACAGCTGTGATCTCAGGTGAGTTTAGCTCGCATCGGAACTAAATAATCAGAAGTTTAGCTCCTTTGCTAAACCTCGTGTCCTACTGACATGTATGAATGGTGCTAGAGCTTCATGTGTGATGCTAAGAAATTATATTTTAATAAGGGTAATTTGATCTTATTCTTGATCTCAAAAATAACTCCCCTTCATTTTTGAATGTTGAGAAGCATCTAGCCTTGAACAGTTCAGCCTTAGCAGTGTGATAAAGTTGCATGTGCAACTGAAAAAGTTTCTTTAGAGAGAAATATTGTTTTGAATTAATAAAAAGAGGCACTGTAATAACAGATTCTGCTTGTAATATGTACCACTGTGCTGGAAACAGTCTTTAAACAGCAATTAAATCATATGTCAAGCTTACAGGTACTAGTCATAGTTCCTTAATGTGATAATTTTTTCAGGTCTGTGATGATGAGTGATATAGGACTTTATAGAGAATACAGTCATCTCACAAAGAGGTAGTTTTTATGGTAAGCCATGCTAATGAGTGAAAGTAGGGCCTGTTTGATAGTTCACCATCATGTTTGATTTTGAATAGACTGTGGTACATTTTTGGAAGATACTGTGCAGATCTACACAACTTATTTTATTTTAAAAGTGAAAAGTTTTGCTGTGTAAGTGCAGTATAGTGCCGTATTGCCCTACTTTTTTTTTTTTTTTTTTGACTTGCATCTCATCAGGAAAAAGAAAATAATGTCTAAAATATAAGTGACATATTTCATATCTTTGGAATTTTCCTGTATGGAGATGTAAAGTGTAAGATAGATCCAGAGCTTCTATTTTCATCACTAGTTGCTTTAATTTATTACATTAACTAGACTTAATCTTGTTTTGTTAGAGATGTGATTTTAAAACCAACAACAAAAAAACAAACACGCAACAACCTCTGTTAGAGACATTTATTCTTCAGTAGTTTTCCTAATGACTGACAGACTGTTTGAATTTGCTTTTGGTACCTGAAGTAGCAATTAAACCAAACCTTGTTTAGATAGATTTGTTCCTGTGGGAATCAGTTTAACCGCTGCAACAATTTGCACTGTGAACATAATGGAGCTGGTTCACACCTACAGTAATGTAAATGAAATAAAAGTCTTGCTCAGTGAAAATTCAACAAAAGCTCTGATGATGATATTGTTACCTTTCCCACACCCCGTGCCTCTTGTGAGAAGATTTTTGGGGCATTTGTTCTCAGAAGTCCAATTAATGTTTTAACATTTTGGAACAGACATTGTATTTAAAGTAGCCGTGTATTTCTTAATCTCTTCCTCAACCCACCATGAAGTTAGGTAACTATTTTCTAGATTAGCTGTCAGGATATTAGTATTTAAATATAGTGTTCTTAAAAACACTATAATCAACTGGAATATCATTTTATAAGGCCTTAAATTGTGTACTTGTGAAACTTATTCTAACAATTTATTTTAGGTTTTTCTAAACTGGTACTATATTGGGTTTGTAACGTGGTAAATTTTCTGTGTTTATTAACCTGTAAGCTCAAGGCATTAGCAAATGTCAATTATTATCAAATAAAAACAAACTAACAACCAACCCCACACTTGTTAGCACACTGATCCTAGAGATATGACTGACAAGGATCTCCAGAAGTCATCCGGCCAATGTGCTTGCCCTATTGATATGCCCTTGGCATACTTGAACTTTTTATCTAGAGAGGAGTTATATTTTGGTTTTCTCTGCATGTATTGACTAGTAGTAGTTCAAATATGCACAGGAAAAACAGCAGTCATGTTTAATTAGTTAGGTACTAAAATGTCAGCTGATTAGCATTAGAAGTTAGTTCTAGAATGATGGGTGGGAGGGAGGGCGGGAGGGCTGACTAGAATAGGTGAGGGTTTTTGTAATGCTCTCTATGAAACAATTTGTATTGAACTCTTATGCGCTTCCTTCATTACTGGTGATTTAGACTGTACTGGTGCTGCACACCAAAAATATTGCAAAGATTTTGTAAATCTTGCAAACCTTAACATTTTTATGGGAAATGCCTGTGTCCTTTTTAAATAGTTTCTGGTCATGGACAGAAATGCAGCCTTATATTGCTCCCAAAATTTTTTCCCCCCTAGGCTGAAATAAATAGGTATAAATTGCATTGTACTGTCCTTAATACTTTTTTGCTAGTGGCCGGTTTTAAATGAGAAAACACGTAAGTGACAGTGTTGTATACAGACTAGAGGGCAGGTAGCAAAAATCCTGTTTCTTGCTGGTTTTGTCATTCCTTCTACAACTTGAAACAAGCAGGTTAAGTGTTTGTGCCTGTCTCTTCTTTCAGAAGATGGGACTGATGCTTACTTCCAAAGGTTGTTTAGAGGCCTAGTTATTATTTGAGATCTTCAGATGAAAGAAGCTAGAGCAAAGTAATGAAGTTTGCTCTACTTAAAACAAAAATATAATTTTGGGGGCTGCTCAAAGAAGATTATACTTTGTGACCTCTGAAGTTTTTAATCTAGGAACCAGTTTTGTAACCACATTTTTCAGGCTTAATTTCAAGCATGTGAGAATTAATGAAGTCAGTGAAACTGCATGCACACAGCCAATAATGCGTTTTAAAGTGTTTGCAGTTTGGGGTCTGTGATATTTGCAAGTGAAGTGCTTTTATGGTTTGAGATTTTTACAAAATCAGTGGTGTTAAAATGTAGCACCTTTTTAACATTTGTCTTTATTCTGACTTAATAAAGTAACACATCTGCATTAAATATATCCCTTTCATTTTATAAATAAACATCGCCTGTCAGTAAAAGTATTGGTGAAACATTTTTAAAAAAGGAAGTCATGCTTCTTATCATGTTGTATGTGACTTAAATGACTGTTTCATATTAAAACTAATCTTTCTTTATGTACTGCTAAAATATACCTGTTTTGGGATATCAGTTCAGTACTTTTTATACAATCTTGAATGTGTTCCACATTGGTGACATGTATTTTTGCAACAACTTTTTTGTTTTGATTTTAAATTAGAGCATGTCTGATGTAATACATGCATTAGTGCTGTGGTGTGTGACAAAGTTAATGTATGTAATTCAAATTGGAAAAGTTTCCAGACTTTGTCCAACATTAACCCTGTGGCCAGGGATTAAATTACTATGTAATACAAATTATTTCATACCATGATGTGTTTTAAGCTACTCTATGACGTATGTGAAACATTTTTGTTTATGGATTGGTAGCTGGTGTGGTATCTTGCATAGAATGAGGTATGATAGATGGTAGCAATTCATGATAATTAAAACTGAGTACCTTTCAGAACACACAGCACTGATATGCATTATCATCTTGTTGCCCTTAATATTAATTTCTTAATATTATCCACTGATAAATGGGTGACCATTTGGTAATCAGCTCTTGGGTATGAAAATTCTATTCTAACGGTCTTTACTTGTTTTACAAAACATACAATTTTTTTTTTGTTTAGAAGGCATGTAATTTTTTTGTTTATTGGTTGTGATTAGATATATGCAGGAAGATGTAGAACTGGGTGTATTTTAAAGTTATTCTGCAGTTGCTAAGTTTTGTCAGAAGCTTTCTATATAAGAATAAACTCTTCCCTGAAATTGGAAACTAAGTGTACTTAGCAGAGCTCTTTAAGGCAATATAACTATCCTACACAACATCTTGAGTCCTGCACATTCACCTCTTTATATGGAGGTGATACCTTACACTTTATATAGAAGAAAAGGAAGGTCCCTTTAGTGGCCCAGTGCTGTGTGTCATGAGTTCTGAGGTAATTAGTTCTGAACGGTGTTCAGGCCCTTAGAGGTGCTGCCTGTAGCTTAAAGTTGTCAGCATCTCCTGGTTTAGAAATGGTTTATCCCAACACCATAGAGAATACCTATTTCTGCATTGGTTACCATACATGATTAATTTTCCTTTTCATGTTGAAACAAACTGTCTCAAAGTAATTTTTTGATCCAACCCCACCTTTTTACTTGGAGATTTGTGCACTGTATTTCAGGAATCGCTCTACTGGAGACAGTTTGGGATTGGAGTTATGAGAGGTGTCCTGTGTATTCCTAGACACTCATCATTTCCTCTACAGAATGGTCTGAATCTGGACTTCCATACAACTTAAGGAGGGCAAGCTCTTAATATACTTCTTTTTTTTTTTTTTTCCTTTCTTGATAGACTTTTTTTTTCCTGAAATGTGAAATAATACAGAGTTGTTAGGGATTTTTAGTTAAAACATGGTCTTTCCTCCAAGTTTGTGTTTGTGGCCTTTAGAGCAGGCACTGTGGGCCTTCTAACTTGGAATTTGTTGTCCACATTCTCCTTTTAGAGTTAAAAGTGAGTAGAAAAAGGAAAAGTTACCAATCTACTGCCATCCAAACAATGCAAAATATAAGCTCATTAAGATTGTTGACATTTAATTTTTTTTTTTTTTTGTTAGTAATGATGTGATATTTTTACCTTTTAGAAGAACATATATCAGAATCTGATTCAAGTGTTCTTGAAAAATGTATACGGTAGACTTTGTCCAGCACTGTATGTAACTTCGTTGCTTTCTGTTGTCTGGTTTCTGTTTCTTTTAAAATAAAGGTAATTTTTGCGGGGAAGCTGCCTGTTGACTTTATGAAGATGATGTAATGCCTAGATGGACTCTTCTAATGTTCCGTCTGTGAGAATGCATTTGGATTAGGTGTAATCTTGCAAGAAGTAACATGAGGTCATATGGATCAGAAAATACAGCTCCTGCCTCTCTTGGAGAGCTCCACTGTTCTGTAAAGGTGTTAATCTGCAGTAACTTCAAAGCAGATGGGAAGAGGTCTTGTGCCTTCAGCCCCATTTCCTTCCTTACAGGGTGGGAGGGAAGACTCAAGCACCATTTTTCCTGAATAGATGTTTTTTTAATAACTTTCTGTACTTGGGAAATGATTATACAAATAATTATTTATTCCAATTTATGAAGTTATTACTAAGCTCTTCCTGTTAGTTAAAGTGCCAGAACAAACACATACCACATCACTGCCTTACTAATAATTTTTAAAAGTAATTGATACAGGTAGTCCCAAGCCACATATGCAAAACAGTTTGTTGGAATAAACAGACTTTCAAAAAATGTTTCTGCTTGTTGTAAAAGATATGGAGGGGTGAGAGAAATGAGAGAGAATTTAGAAAGGATGGGAGAAAAAAGGTTAATAATTAAAGATAAGAAAATGTAAACTATTTAAAGGACTTTTTTTCTCCCATGTATTCAAACTTCTGAAGCCATTAGAAGTGAAATAACCCCAGGAAAGAAACATGTGTGTATAGGCAGCTGGAAGGTCCAGAATATTAACAGTATTAAGGTTTGTCTGGAACATAAATCTGCATCCTTCATAGCACAGGAGATGGGAAGTTAGGAATCAGATTTGCAACGGAAAAATTTGTCTTCTGGCACTACAAACCTTCCACTGCAAACTTTTGACCGATAAAGTTAGTGCCAGCAGAAGAACTGTTATGCATGGGTGTCTCTTGTTTATTTTGCAAGTGTGTCACAGTGGAAGTGCAGCTTGTCCAGGTAAGGCTGTGGTGTGGAGTGTGTAGGACAGAGGTGGTGTTTCTGCACCTACACATCAATTCAAAACTTTTAAGGTTGATCCAAGACCTTGCTGAGTCCCTTTTGTATCCTCTAGCAGCTAAAACTGCTACTTTGACATAAAAATGTGTTAGCGATATTTACTGTCACCTACAAGCTTTGCATTGCAGATCTAGCTTTTTTAATAGACTGTTTTGTTGATGTATTCGTGCTCTTTTGTGTAATTTCAGAAGACCAAATACTGGTAGCCATAACTGTGTCCTGTTTGGTAAAGCATGTATGCAAGGTGTAGTCCTTCTTGCAGGAATAAATACTAAGCATTTCAGTATATTCTCTGTGATTAAACTAAAAATGACACCTGGGTGACCGAGGCAGGAGACCTGTGCCAAAAACCTCTGATTTACTGTCCATGAATGAGCTCTTCATAACTGAAGGATGCATTCTGGATCACTACAGCTACATTCTGGAGTGGTAAGAGATTTTGAGTTACTATTACATTATAATCATTCTAACAGCTGCTGCTATGAACTTTTAATGTCCTTGAAAAGAAGAATTTAATTAAATTCTTATGTTCCAGTCTGTGCAAGGATTCTTCCAGATGATATTGATGTGGGTGAGTGAGGGTGAAGAATAACTCAGAAATCATATGAGTTATGATGGATTTCTTGCTCTGAAAAGGCTTTAAATCTCTGTGGTACCTAGTTTCACATATATACAGTACTTAAAAGTAACCTCTACTATTTGAATACTGCTGTGTGCTATAGGTAATAGAACATAAAAATTAAATCTTAACATAAAAATCAAATCTTCAGTGATACACATCAGAAATCCTTGCTAATGTGTGCCATGTTAAACTCCATTATGCTTGGTCATATTTTAAAAGAAAGAGGGAAAACTCGACTTTTTAGTTCTGGATTTTTCCTAATAGTTCTAGGTAATTGTACACTTGTGAGGAACTTAAACATACCTGAATTTTTATCCAGCTGCATTTGGCTCATCTTTCAGGCCATATTCTCCAGGAGCAGTTGCTTTCAATATACTAGACTTTATTTTGGCAGATACAGTGTTACAGTTTGTTTGAGAAAAATGGAGTGGTAATGTGCAAATTACCTTCTGAGTTTCTGGCAGAGACGGTACAACAGACGATATTGCTCAGCAATAACATGGGGCTGCCAGTATGACCCAGTTATTTTTAGGGGACATGTGGAAGTTTCAGTCCCAGCATTGCCAGAGTAGGTTAAGAAGGGTGATCCTGCCCCTCTGCTGAGCTGTGGTGAGGCCACACTTGGAGTATTGTGTGCAGCTCTGGGCCCCTCAGTACAGGAGACATGGAGCTCCTGGAGCAGGTCCACCAGAGAGCTACCAAGTTGATCAAGGGTCTGGAGAATCTCTCTCTTACAAGGACAGGCCAAGAGAGTTGGGCCTGTTTAGCCTTGAGAAGAGGTAACTGGGAGGGGACCTCACCAAGGTGTATAAATGTCTGGAGGGAGATGCCAGGGGATGGAGCCAGGCTCTTCTCAGTGGTTCTGAGAATTGAACAGGAGGCAACAGGCAGAAACTGATGCTCAGAAGTTCTGCCTGGACTGAGGAAGAACTTCTGTGCTGGTACGGGCTGCGCAGAGGCTGTGGAGTCTTCCTCACTGGTGATATTCCAGAATCATCTGGACACAATCCTATGCCATGAGCTCTGGGATGACTCTGCTTGAAGAGGGAGGCTGGACCAGATGGACCCACTGTGGTTCCTTCCAACCTGACCCATTCTGAAGTTCTGTGTATCAATCAAATCCATTCTCAGCTTTTGATAGTTTTTTGACAGAAATCCTACACTACCAGCACTTTGTCTCTTTTTAGAAATGTATGTGGATGATACAAGCTGCGTTCCTTCCTGCTGTGCGAAAGTGTGCGTGCTGGCTGCCAGAGCCGTGCCCGCGGCCCTCAGGCCCCTCGGGACTACAGCTCCCGGCGTGCGCCGCGGGGCCGCGGCGGCTGAGGCCGGGCACTGGCCTGGGGAGCTCCGCCGGCCGCGGCGATGCCGGTGTGGCTGCGGCAGCACAGCTGGCGCCAGACCCTCACCGCCGTGTACTTCTCGCTGCCCTTGCGCGGCGCCCGGGCCACCCCCGCCAACATCTTCTGCAGCGAGCAGTACCTGAAGGTGGGCAGCCGCGGCCTGCTCGCCTCTCGGGCCTCCTGCCGCGCAGGGCCGCGGCCGTGGGTTTACTGCGTAAACCTGCTCAAAAGCACGCGCGCCGTACACCGTGGCACCTCCTGAAGTTCATAACCCTTTATCTTTTCTAATCTCCCTCTATGTGCTGCAGGCTGTTAAACGCCCGTCCTGCGGCAGATAATGGCTTTACCACTGCTCATTCCCTACTAATGCTCTTGCTACTCAAGAGGTGCCAGCTGCTTTTACTCTCATAAATGGACTGACTTTATACATTTGTTATACCTTGAATAATAAATCTAAATTTAAAATCCACGGCTTCTGTTGCAGTGCTGAAGAACCAACTTTTTCAATCTCGTTAATAAAATACATAACTTTGTGACGACCCCCCCTTAGCGGGAAGGAAGCACGTTTTCTGGGCCTCCACAGTGGATACAAAGCAAATTAGCTCTGTCAGTAGTATCTGTTTCTTGAGGTTTCCTGTATGCTTGTATACTTTCCTTGTGCTGAGTGTTTTGAATATGTGAGACTTAATTTAAAATAGTAAACATTAGTACAAATTATATTTCCATAGGTAAGCATCCCTCCCTTTTTATTTGAAGCCGTTTTGTATGCTCCTATTGATGACACAAATAGCACAGCAAAGATTGGAAATGGAAACATTTTCTTCACCTTGTATAAAAAAGAACCGGCCATGTGGGATTCCCTAACTATAGAAAACGGTAAGTCCTCTACTCTGAAAATTAGCCTGTGTGTAAGAAACCCATAATGTGAAACTTCTGGTGGTAGATACCTGCTCGGTTCAACCTTGTTGTTCATGATTCAAAATATAAAGCGTGTGAGAACAAAGAACACCTACTGGTTCTAGCGTGTATGAAATAAAACAGTGTTTCTTGTAAAACTTACATTTTGTGCGTAAGCAAATCTTATTTTTTCTCTTTTAGACGTGGCCTTGGTAGACACTGCTTTGTGGAATTGTAACCATGTTGCATTTTGCCAAAGTAGCAGAAGAAATCCTGTTTTCATTAACATGATACATACCGGTAGAACTCCAGGCCTAAATGACTAAAACAGTTTATTTTTTTTAAGCTGGCAAGGAAAAACTACAATATCTGAGAGAGAATGCTGTTCTAAAAGCCCAAGAAAAGGCAAAAGAGGAGACAGAAGCAAAAAAAATTACAAAACAGGAACACAAAAAATATGCTTTGGAGGCCATAATGAAGGTAGGTTTAGAAGGAGCTTTACAAGACATACATGTAAACAACTACCAACTAATCTGGCAGATGCTTTGTTAAATGTACCTTAAAAATATGAAAAGTACCAATTTTTAATATAGTGGTGGTGACCCTCGTTATTTCTTTGCCCTTAGAACGTATTTATTACCAAATAACCGTCTTTTGTGGCCTTTGCAGGTGTTTAGACCTTTAGCACTGTGAAAAATACTGATTCAAAAAAACCTTATTTATTTGTTGTTGTATTTTATATCAGACTTGCTGGTTTTTTTGTTTTGTGTGTTTGGGTCTCTTTTATTCTGCTTTTTATGTATATTTTAAGATACGTTCTTAAATTTTTTATGTATGCAAAAAGTCTGGTCACTTCACTTGTGTTCAAAGGATTTTTTTAAAGCATGCAATAAAATTTTAAGATTGTATATGCAATGTGGACCAAAATGAACTATGGTTAGTGACAGTCTCGGTAGCAATGTTGTACCTATTCTGCATACGTAATAATCTCAAAGAGAAGAGGACAAATAAGAAATCATGTATTAAAATGATCGCATATATTTTACATTTCTGTATACTCCAGAGATGTACATTGGAACATGGCTAGGATTTTCACTGTTTAGAAGTGAAACTTATTTCTGAATGTTCCTGGATTGTACCTTAGGGTTGTTAGTAAAATAGTTTAAAAATGAGATTTCTAAAAGCGTATCAGAAATCTTTACTCTCACAGTCATTTTTAAGCATCTTAATTAATTCTGCTTGTATGGTCACATTATTGGTTACACTATGCTTGGGATATGAAACTGGGAAAATAATGGTAACTTGAACTAAGTCATGTTAGTATTATCAGATGTTATGTATCTCATAGGGTTTTTTTGTTCAAATAGCTAGAGGAAGCAGAAAGAAAAAGAATTGCAGATCTGAAAGAAGAGGAGCGGCAGAAGGTCACTAAAGAGTTGGAGTCCTGGAAAAACCAACAAAAAGATAAATACAAGAGCATACAAAAAAAGGGGGAATTACATCAAGAAGTACAGCCACTAAAAGAGAGAAAAAATGCAAAACAGAACAAAACTAGGATTCCCAATGAAGGAACTTCTAAGATCAGACTCAAATCCATGAAAGGTTGTATAATTGAACTGTACTTTATAATTCTTTAAAGTGTGGGTATAACTTTATTCCTAGATGTTTCTAATGCATCATTTATCTTTGTCTCCGCCATATCGAACCAGTTCTTTTAGTTCACAGTTATTTTAAAATTGTTATTTTCAGGCAATTTATTGAGCTAAAGCGTCTTTGGAAATACAAGGGCGGGTTTTGTTCTAAGCTTTAGAAAAGTAAATCAGAAAGCCTTTCTGACAGTGTAATGCAGACTTTCTGGGAGTGGGGTTCCTGTTACCCAAAGTTACCTAACTGCTGGATTTCATAGAAATATTCAATCTCCTTTTGCTCTCTTTGTCCTGTGTCTTGGCTCCATGGCAATTCAGGCCACTAAATCAACAGAAGACATTTAATTTTTTGTTTGTTTGCTGTGATAGGCTAGTTTTAGCTCTCGTTGTTGCCCTGTCACAGCATCATACAAGCAACAAAAAGAGAGGTGTAAGAGGAGTTTAACTTAATTTGTGACAGATGCTGTATCATTTCATTTATTTACTCACTACATTAAGAAGAAGCATTGTTTGAACCTTCCCTTCAAAAGAACAAGTCTAAACCTTTCTCAAGCTATTAAAGGTTTAATTCTAATAAGCCACATTTCTAAATCAAGTGTACTTTGGACTTTGGTAGAAAAACAGAAAAATCTTTTGCTTAATTTTTCATTTCCAGTGCTCTAACTCTCTTCATAGGTCGTGGTTCCTGTAGTATATTTTCACAGAATTTAAAGGAAGAACAGTTACCAGGTCCCCGAGCTGCGGCTACAATTAAAGTCAACTTTACACCACGAGTTTTTCCCACAGCTCTGCGAGAATCTCGTGTTGCAGAAGAGGAGGAGGTAAGGTGGGAAATTATTTATTGTGTATTCAGTAAGTTGCAAAAATAGTATCTGTGCCAAGGAATGTTACCTGTGAAATATCCTTATCTTCCCAGGAAGACTGTTTTATTTAAAATAAGATATAAAGAAATGATTTTATATAAAAATTATTTTCACCATGTGGTTGTGCAGATTACGAAATAACTTGTTCCTTTTCTGGCAGGGGGAAAAAAGGCAGCAATATTCATTTAGTTCCTTGAAGTGCAAAATTTGAAATATCTTAACTCCTTGATTCTTTAAGTTCTGTCTTAAAAGAAGCCCACGGTTAGCTCTTTTGAGCTTGATTCGATGAACACAAAGTAATTTTGAAAGATCAAAACAGACAAATAAACAAAAAATTATTAGGGCTGTGGTAACCTGACTTCTCTTGGTAATAAAATATTTGGGGAAACTTTAAAGTTTTTCATATTGGATACTATTAAATATTTTCGTCTGTCCAAAATATGTGGTCAATAGAATTCTTTTGATAAGTATGAGTGAAGACATGAAAATAAAATCCTTTTTTGGATTTGAATTTTTTCTTCAGGAATAATACTTGCACATTTTGTATTTACAGTGGCTACATAAGCAAGCAGAAGCTCGAAGAATAATAAATTCTGATTTATCTGAGCTGGAAGATTTAAAAGAAGAGGAGAAGAATCCAGATTGGTTAAAGGACAAAGGAAAGTAAGTTACATTCCATTTGAAGATGTATTAAAAATTAATTAGTTACATGGTGTTTGTCTGCTGTTTAGTTTTGGTATATTCTATTTATCCTAGACACAGATGGTGAATGTCTAGAATAGTCATGGTAGTCGTACTAGAGATTTTATTGACACCTTATGGAGTTAGAATCTGATAAATCATGAGGTGCAATTGTTGAAGCTCATGAGGAACAAAATCATTGTAAACGCGTTATGCACGTTCTTCTTTGAAGACAGTTGAGGCAATGCACTATTATACCTAAGTGTATATAATTTAATAAGAGGGTTTAATTTCATTTGTACTGTTTTTGTGAGAGGTTAAACATCTGTCTAAAACAAACTTTAGGAATTTGATGCAAATAGTGGTTTATTTATATAGCTGTGTATACAGAAAGGTTTGATTAGGCAATCATAATCAGATATACAAAGCTTTCAAAATTAGTTCTGTGTCTACGTAACTGTGCCCAGTCTTACAGTTCTTCATTACTTGTAAGCAGTGACTATTTTTGTTTGGTATCTCAACTATATTGTCAGCATCAAGGTGCACTGAACTTCAGCTATGTTGTTCTCAGAAAAGGCTATAAAGGGGCATTTCAAAGGAAAAGATACTAATACTTCAAATTTTTGAAAATGAGTTAACAATAATTAGGTGTTTATTTTGCATTTATCCCCTTCTTTAAAGCGCATATTTCACTTCTTGTTTTATACTTAGCAAAATGTTTGCAATGGAGAACTACCTTGGGGCTATAAATGCATATAACCTCGCGATGAAGCTGAACAATAAACTTCCCCTGCTGTACCTGAACCGTGCTGCTTGCCACCTTAAACTGAGAAATTTACACAAAGCTATCGAAGATTCCTCTAAGGTATAAAAATCCAGGCTGTCATCCAAGCTGACAACCTCAGGCTGTCATCTTATACATTAATGTGATTTATTACTGTGATGGTTCTGTTTTAAGCAAATCTGTAAATACATATTAGTGCAATTCAAAATTTTAAAATTCAGAATTGATATGGTGAAGCCATGGTGAAATATTAAAATTTGATAGTGATTAATGAACTTCCAGAAATTTAAAACAAAATGACAATAAAATAGAACCTAAACCAGGCTTCCACATGTTTGTGACAAATGGTCATATGTTAGCTAGTATGTTTCTTTAAAGATAAAAATACTGTAGCAATATATACACTTGAAAAAACCAACAAGTTGGAACAGAGAAAAACAAAACCAAAGTATACACAGAAATTTGCTATTATATTGTGGTGTGCTTCATTTGACTAAAAGGGGGAAAAAAATGGTGGTGATGAGCAGGATACCTTAAAAAACTTCCAACAAACCAATCATTTTTTAAGAAGGGCTGTATTGTCTGGATGTTTTAGCAGCTGTTATTTGTGCAAGGATAGGAATGATCTCAAATGGCACTGGAATAATCTGGAAATTTTTTCCAAGAATTATTATTTTTTGAACTAATAAGTACTTGAGTCTTGAAACTTGGGTTTTTGTTGTTTTTATTTTTGTTTTTTCTAGTAACTACTACTAAAACATGTGTACTTTTTTAGTGCTATCTTTTTTTTTTTTTTGATGGCATGGTATGTAATACGAAGTATGAAAACAGAACACGTTATTTGACTGCAATAAACATTTAACATGGTATTTGTCAGTTTTTAGACATGGTAGTGTAACTGTAGTTGGCAAACTGGGGTGATGGATACAAATCTTAATGACTGGATTCACAAGCCATTCTAGTTAATTTGGAATAGCTATTTTCTATTTCTGTTTGAATAGTTACTATGTTACTGTATAATAATAGTAATTAGGTGAGAGAAGTGTTTGTAAATTAGAAAAAATCCCCAAATTATTGAAAATCTACTTATAAATACTTTCGGATGTTCTCCTTTGTAAAAGGCACTAGAACTGTTGACACCACCTGTTCCTGATAATGAGAACGCTCGAGTGAAAGCCCATGTGAGACGTGGAACAGCATTTTGTCAGCTGGAATTATACGCTGAAGGTGAGGCCTTGGTTTTACAAAAACATGCACAGGAATTTATAGTGGCATACAAGTAACTCTGTTTAGCTCAGTGAGGCCGCTTTGTGTTATCAGGAGTGACTTTGAAGGCGGCCTATGCAATCTATGTCTATTTGTTATGAACCTTTAGAGCACATTCTTTAGTTTGGTTTTTTTTCTTTTTTTCCTAAATTTACTGGATAATTGCAATTCCACTTGAAAAATCTTTACAAGTTGGAGAAAATGGATTGCACTCCTAATTTAAGGAGCTTTTCCATTGAAGAAATGAAAATAACCTGAAATATTTCTAAAATAATAGTGAAGTGCTTAGTAACATCTTTGTAAAATGAAGTACGAAACGCATATTGATGAGTGAAATGATTCATAAAGTACATGTCCTTTGTGTGAAAGTACCTGAATTTACAGTGTCCCTGTTGAGTTCCTCAAGAGTATCAGATTAGTTTTGTAAAGCATATTTCCAAGTGAAAGCTGATAATAGAAACTGAAGAATATTCGAAGTGTCAGTGTTGAAGTACTGAGCTTTGGCCATTGTTTACAATGACATCACTTGGTCATTCCTTTACAGCTTCAGTTGCACTTCGAAACCTGATAAAAAAGACTTAAACTTAAGTAAGATGTTACTTGCTGTACTCATGATCTGGTTTTTTCCCCCAAACTCTAGTTTTCACATTTCGTGTCTTTTTTTTTTCTCTTATTTTCACACAGTATCATTTTCTCTTTTCTGCAGAACACTTTAGAACAGTCCCCTCATGCACACACATATACATAGGTGTATATGTATGTGAATAAAGAGGCTCTATTTTCGTGTTTCAAGACCTGAAAATGTTTGTGTAGTAGAGTGTTTCCAGTAAAATGTTTTGTAAAATAAGATAAACAAAATATAAGTTTATTTACTAACAAAGTGAAACTAATGTCAAGATCAATACTTTATGCATATGACTGGGGAGTAGTTATTTCTAGTTAGTTGCTAAAGAGGATGCTCTTGCATTATTGATTAATATTCTTATTAATGTATCTATATTAGGTCTCCAGGATTATGAAGCAGCTCTCAAGATTGATCCTAAAAATAAAAATATAGAAAAAGATGCTGAGGAGATTCGACATCTAATTCAAGAAACGATGCAAAGTTCTTAATTAAAAAAAAGAATCATAAAAAAAGAAACTCCTTGATGCCTTTGAGAACATCAGAAGGAATCTTATTTCTCTTCAGTGTGTGTTACCTAGACATTTTTCTGCTTCACTTGGAACACTTACAAAATTAGTAAAAGATTGGATATAGTAATTACTATTATTGGAAAGTATAGTATATAAACATGATTAGATATATTTTATATAGTTTTGATACAAAGTTGTCTTTTTTTTTTTCTTTTTTAGCATCTGTATTACTCTGACAATTTGAAACCCTGGACTTGAAGCAGTTTCTTTTTGTTAAGTGTTCTTTCCAAACTGGGACCATTTCAACTACACTTCTTTCAATAGCAGTTTTAGCAGATTTCTGAATTTTCTACATTAGTCTTTTTCCTGAATACCATCTATGACTGATATCTGTCTTTATAATAAAGTATTTATTATGCAGATATATGTTATTGTCTGCAAATTCTGTAGCGTTGCAACAGGGAGAAGGTGGCAGGCATTGCTTCCAGCTGTTTTACTTCGAGCCTTGAGAGGTAGTCTGGAGTAGCTGCTGCCCCTGCTTTCCTACAGGTAACTACTGCATTGCTCTGGAAGGGGCTGAAAATACATTTTTATAGCAACTGGAAGGAGGGCAGTGCAGCAGTTTGAGTGCCTCAGCTGAGTGTAATGCTATACGTACAGATATGGCTGTTTTCTGTTATGTAATTACTGAGGAGGAGTGAGGGCTAAGGAGGAGAGGCACTGGCAATGGGAGAAAGATACCTCATGTTCAACCCATTTTAGTCCCCTTTCAACTAACAGGGAAAAGGATTTCAAATTTGTTAACTGTTAGTGGTCAGAGCAAATATTGCTCAAGATGTGTATTGAAATACATGCAGGGTGGAGAGTGAGGAACTTCATAATTTGACCTTATTTAGTAAACTGTGGACAGTGATAATTTGACTCATAATGACTATGGAGGATAGTAAAATTTGAGATTTACTTCAATTTCTGCATTAGTAATAATCTTGAGCATAGAAAATACCTTAATATATGTGACAGAAATAATTAGTATGGATAATAAAAATATGAATGAGAGTAAGCATAGAGTGAGAATGTTGGTGATTTGATTTAGTTTTGACCTTTTTTTCTAAGATACAGGAATATGAAAAACAGAGCCCTAAAGAAATGTCCAGGTGACTGTGCTTCCCCGCTCATGTTCGCATGCATGCATTTTTATTTTTATTTTTATTTTTTTCCTCTGTAGGGAGTGAGTTATTGTATGACAAATACTTCTTGTTCTGTTTATGGAAAGTGCTCTAGTGCTATATTGATGAGCCTGCCGTAAAAGTGCTCTGAGTAAGGTACCTCCGTTAGTGCTGCTGAGCAAGCCAGTTAAAACCTGCTGTTCTTCAGAGGTGCAGTGAGGGCGTTTTTGTTTGTTTCTCAGTCATGTAAGATATGAAGCCGACATTTGAGTTGCTGTCTTAGATAAAACTTGAGTAAGACATTGACTTTATTAATGAGGCCTGTTGTTGTCATCTCCCATTTATTTTTTGTTCCAGTATCAGAGCACTGCTGGGGTCTACATCTTTGGGATTTTGGATCTGCTCTGTTTGTACAATGCCTGTTGGTGAGATGTGGTCTAGGGGCGTGGGTGGGGGTAGGAGCTGCCTCGCCCCCAGTCCGAGTGGCTCTTGGGACAGTTTCCCCTGAAGCAGCATGACCTGCACTTCGGGGAGACCTTCCAAACTAGTTAATTCCCGGTCACCAGAGTTTTTCCACCTGGGACTACAAGAATCAAAGATTTGTCGTCCATATACAGCACCTTTGGGATTTTGTCGGGGAGGAGGGCGTGTTCTGGAGTGTTCTTTGGTGGGGCTTTTTGGTTGGTTGGTTGATTTTTTGAGGGGTGAAGGTGCGGGTGGTGGTTGTTTTTTCCTTTCCCTAAGTACAAGCGTTACTGGTATATAACGGAGCGCGTCTCTGCAGAGCTGGCTGTCCCTGAGCCCGGCTCTCCCCTGTTTACAGCAGCACAGAACTCCCCGCGCTGAAGGGGCCTCTGAACAGTCTCCGCTCGGCACCAACAGCCGCGGGGCCGCTCGGCCCGAGCTCGGCAGCGCGGCGTTGCCATGGCGGTGCCCGGGGTGGGCGGGCCGCGGGGCGGGCTGGGCGTTGTGGTCCCGCGGGCGCTGGGGTTCCCGGGCCGCTCTGGCCGCCGAGCCGCGGACTACGCTCGCCAGGGTGCCG